>BGPR01029530.1:178-19230 GCA_013235015.1 Araneus ventricosus | reverse complement strand
TTAATTTTAAGCAGCTATCATTCACAACTATGAGCAAAGGTTTTGTCTCAATCAATGCATTCTGACATTTCTAGATTATTCCTTATTATAAAACAAATCAATTCAGATGATAATTTTCGAGTTTCAAGATGTTTAAATCGTCAAAATATTAAGGATCTCTCATAATGCAGGCTTACTGAATATATTCATCAAAATCTGTGTTGATTTGGGGGAAAAGTATAAAGGTAAGAATTCTCTAAATGTGTACAGTAAAATAGGTTGATCATTTTTAATCACACGGAAGGTTAAACTAGTTAAAGCATAAGCAAATGCTAACAGATGCTGTGTGATTAATTTGCAATGTAAGTAACAGAAACTAGATGCAGCAGAATAAATAAAATTTTCTTATCCACAATAGTTTTCACAATATAATAATAAAAAAGGAAGCAATATAATCTTGAGTGCATCGACCATCATTAATTTTTCTACGAAGTTTATATGTAGAAAGAAAATGCGGCGCATATTAATATACGAACCGATTTACATGACAATTTTATGTCGTCAATTTATTTGTCAGACAAGACAAAGAAAGAAGGTTTCATGATTCATACAATAAAAATTACAAGAACCAACTGAATTTTAACATTCATTCTGAATTTTAGCATTCAACCGCATTGTGATAGATTAATACCAGCCATAGTATTCATTTCGATAATATTGTACTGCAAATAATTTAAGTTTAATTTATATGCATAAATAAAAAAATACAGTTTTAATAGCGCAATAAAATAATTAAATTCTTTCAAATATTGTCGCGACTACTGCTCTGTGAATAAAAAAAAAAAACTTTTTTCATCTGTTTTTAATGTAATGAATGGCATAAGTCGACTTACCCAAATATTGCATCTTTATCCCTCTTGGAACACATTTGATCATGGCCAGATCCCATCACATGATTTGCGATCGGAACATGATTAGAATTATACACAACATGGTGGTTCATCATGCTCTGCCTGTGGGGATCGTACATTCCGCTTGCGGCGCCGTCCCCGTGCCCGTAGTGGGGCATACCATCCTCGGCGTACTGCATCGCTCCGTTCGGAAAGCACGTGCCTCAATGTAAACTTAAAACTCAAGTTGTTGTGGAGTTTTCGCGGGCCGGGGATCCGACAGGTGGCGCTGCGGAAAAGTCAACCGCGGGTGGTGGAGAGGGTTGCAACAGAGAGAAGTATTGGCGACCGTTTGGCGATTTTTAAGAGTTCGTTTTACAGGAGGAACTTCCTGATGTTTTCCTATGTCACTGAGGAAGAATTCTGTTTTAAAAAGAATAAAAGTTCTCGCAACTAATAAATATTATTTTTTTAATATTTTCAGCCTAATTAATGAACCCTTTCCCTTATCGTGAGAAACCTCAGTTTAAACCTGGATAAATAATTTTAAAAGAAAAATTTTAAATAATTTAGTTGTAGCCATGAAAACGTTTATTCTTTATCAAAATCTTCCATTTCAGAAATTCTTCTCGAGATGTACAAACAGATTTCTCTTCTTGATATAAGAAATAAATTCTTATAAGTTTTTTTTTTTTGAAATTATATTTTATTATTAATGGAATTCTTACTCTTTTTTTCAGAATTCATTAATATGCACATAATATACGACATCGCACCATCAAGGTTAAAAACTGTATTTCGAATGAAGTCTCGGAAACATTCATAGTGCTTCATTCTTTCACCTACAATCAATATTTGGGAGCAACTTTTAACAAAAAAAATATATTGACTTAAAACGTTTGAAAATTTATTTTAGAAACAACCTTTTAAATTTATTTTTAGTGTATTTAGTATCATTTCGGAAATTCATAAATTAGTAACATAAGTACCAACAACTCGATTAAAATTATAATGTAAGGATTAGGATTTTATTACAAAAATATACATAAAACAAAAATAACTAACTATTTCAAACAGCAAAAGAATTTCTCATAACGGAACCAGCAACAATTGTGTGATGAACCAGCAACAATTTGAAATGACGTGGGTCATTTTATATTTTTCTAGTGAGCATAAAACCACTCTATTATAATGGACTTGTCTTATAATAATAATAAAAAAATTAAACATAATTAAGGGAAAGTTTACTGAAGATTTAATATTATTAGTAAACTTTAACAAAATCCTTTTTTGAAGCAACACGAGGTCTATTTTAAGACGGACCTACTAATTTTGAATCTCGGTCAAATAACGAGGACGACACCCGAGCTGGCATTCCCTCTCCAAACATCTGCACCGCACCAGCGGGAGGACGTTTAGTCACCTACGTATGATTTACCGTACAACAGGCGAATCTTCAGTGGAATCGGGTTTCGAGCCTGGAATGCTCTGGCCCTGAAGACGAGAACTTACCACTGCCCTCTTTTTTATAGAATGAATATTATGAGTTAGAGATATTGTTAGCCAAAAATACAAAAAATTAAATAAAATTTGCTTCGTACTCCCTTCCAAATATTAATTTTCCAGAGAGGAGACTGTTTTGAAAACATCATATATTAACACTACATAACTAACAGAAGTACATTAGTGTGCAAAAATGAAGCAATATTACGGAAAATACGAGAAATTAGCAACTTATACGAAAACTATAGTTCGAAATCAGTTCTGGAGAATCGTGTAACATACAGGCGAGTATCATACACATTTTACAGTGAAGATTCGGTCACGAGGGCAATTAATGGGGGCGACCAGAGAGTGATGAAGACGGAAAGAGTTATCGACACATCCCGTTTCATAGAGAGCTTATAATGAGATGAAACTTTCATCAATGGTTATGTTTGATGTGCATAATATTTACATGCATTTTCTTAAGCATAGCACAAATATTCGGGAAGATATAAATGTTTAATATCCTGAATACTCATGCATACTTATGAACTAAATACATCATTTAAATTGCATTTCGTCGATAACCATTCGAAGATTCAAGTTTCGAAAATATGTTTGCGCAAGAACCCTCATCATTTCGCTTCTCTCAAAGATAAATTTAAATTCACCTCACTGAAATACCAACCTCTTTCTGAATCTTAACGGTATTCGTCTAGAATTTTTATATAAGTTGCTCTATATATCTAGCTTTGAAGTGATGAAAGAAAAATTACACTATGTCTCGCTGTGCGCAGTAAAAAAATACTCATATTTCCTTTAATATTCAATATATTTAGTTCAAATTTTAATACAATACTTCTGTAACATATTGTTGAGTGCTCTGTAAGTTTTGCATAATTTGAATGAAAACTCTGCATGTTAGAAGCAAAAACATGTAGGAAAATTTGGGATTTTTTAAAGAAACTTTTACATCTTCCCGAATAATTATGCTATGTTTACGAAAATGCATGTAAGCAATGAGCAAATTAATCATAACCATTGATGAAAGTTTCATCTCGTTATCAGCTTTCTGTGAAACGGGATGTGTCGATATATCTTTCCTTCTCCACCACTTTCTGGTCGCCCCCCCCCTAATTGCCCTCGTGACCGAATCTTCACTGTAAAATGTGTATGATACTCGATTGTATGCCCCACGATTCTCCGAAACTGATTGAAAACTATAGTTTTCGTATAAATTGCGAATTTCTCGCATTTTTCGAAATGTTGCTTAATTTTTTCACACCATTGTACAGATTTGAAATGTATCTGAAAGTACGGTCAACTCTCGATTTCCACAGGATTCCAGTTGTATGATTGCAACATATCACAAGTGAGCAATTGCAGAAAAATATGCAGTAACATGATATTTGAATTCTGTTTGACACGGCCAGGCTGACCCAAATATGAATGAAAACGGCTTAAATTAATTAAGATATCTTTGAGAATATGTGATTGTTTTTCATTCGGCTTTGTTGCATTAATTATATACATTGTTCAGTGACATGCGGCTTCGAATTCCACATGCACAGCATTTTCTACGGGCCAATCTACTTTGAAAATCAGTGACTAGGTGTGTATTAGAATTTTGAACCATTTGATATATCATGAAAAAATAAATGTTCGTGAACAAATTTCTTTAGCTTTTCTTACATCTTGTAACCTTATCCGAACTTCTTATGTGTATTGTTTGGAAACCGCCTCTGATACTAAATTAACTAAACAATAAATTTCTTATTAACTGTCTGTAATCCTTTTCGTATATTTGATTGCAAAAATTCATAAATGGATTAGAAATAAAATTTGATGTATGAAAATTATCTAGTGTATAAAAATTGGAGATATAAAATTTCACTGTTCCTTGAAAAGAAGTAAATAAAGCGAAAATATATAGAAAGCTTAAAGAAAAAACTTGAGAGATAATACAGAGAAATATCGATTAATTTCTTCTAAATTAAACTTAATCATGAAAGTAACATTAATTTAAAATATCTTAAAAAGTACCAAAGTATAATTTCTAAAAAATTATTTAGCGGTCAAAAATCATTTACTCCGCTTCTTTGAAAATCAGTTATTTGCAATCTAGTTCTCAAAATTGCTGATTTTTTAAAAATATTCTAAAGGCTTTATTTACAGACGGGGGGGGGGAATCAATTTAAGAGAGATCGAATTATCAAGGCTTAATCATTCTCCATTGGTGATCTCTATTCGGGCATAGGAAAATTTCGCGTCTTTTGGTGATAAATAAAAGTAGTAGTAAATTGTATTGAGCTCTAAATCAACACATTTTTCTTAATAATTCATAATTGCAACTATTGAAGGAAATAGGATCACGTAAAAATCTACGTGATCTTGTTTGATATCCTTTGTTTCGCGGCCCGCAGTTAGATGAATAAACAAAAATTAGTGACAGTCATATACCAAAAATTAGGCAATTAAGTTCTACGAACCATACTTCCTTCCTTAGAATATTCGTTGAAATGCAAGTTTTCAATTTATCGCCTTTCAAAATACAGTGGAAGTTGGCTGATTCGAGCGTTTTTAATTCGAATACGTATGTAATTCGAATTTTTCCTGGTCCCTTGAATATCCAATTAAAATAATGTTCATAATTCGAATTTATTTTGATTAATTAGAAGACAAAAGTAAAATTGTAAAAGATTGTTTTTATTTCTGAATTGTTTTCCTTTGTTAAATACGCCCTTACCTTGTCTTCAATAGGCCCCTAAATGAATAATTTTTTAAGGGTTAAAGGACTCAAAGACTGTCCAATGTATTCAATCAAATAAATCAATAAAAAAATTATCATTTTTTAAAAAACTTTTTGGACACGTTAGGTGTGAATTTTACGGTTTAGTTTGAAGTTTTATTGTACAATTTTTATTGCTTAGTTGTATTCGAAGTGCTGTAAACTATCTGTTTATGAAATTACTTATTCACTGAAATTATTACTTTTAAAATTATAAAAAAATTAACCATAATTATTATAACCTTATTTATCAAAATTATTTATTGCAATTATATATTATTTTTAAAGACTATTAAACACTTAAAAAAAATATTTACCACCATTTTTAGTTAAAAAATTTTTCTTTTTTATCTCACTGTACAATGCTTTGCACCAAGTTTTTATTAATTCGATTTTTTTGGATAAGTCGAAATTTTATTGTGGTGCCGTCAGATCTGAATTAACCGAATTCCACAATATATAGTGAAGTTACCTCCTCTCTGGATAACTCTTTCAATTAATAAGATACAGGTCATCCATAAGTCGGGAAACACAAACGGATCGCTCCACTATACTGTTATAAACAATATCACCTGAAATTTCTAGTGATATATTACTTTTAACTTTGAAGTTTATGTTATAAGAGTTAAAAGTTTTATATTTGTGCAAGATGAAAATAAGGTTTGCTCCATCAGGCCGACTGCTAACGATTGAGTATTACTGCTCTCAATCATAAATGAATTATTATCAAAAAGTTGGTAATGATGATGTGTTTAATGAGGCCTTACTAAATGTTCGTGGACAAAATAGACTACCATTTCTTGATTCACAACCCTATTTCAAGAAATTGATAAAGAAGGAAGTGACCGCCCTCTTTGTTCAGAGTCCAAACAAAATGGAAATCAAGAAGAAGATGATGCTGTCACCAACAAAGAGTGATGAAGTTGGGATGGCAATCCAATTCATCACTCTTAGGAAGGCACAAAATGTATTGAAGAAGTTGAACGCGGTTTCGATACAGAAAGCAACGGATTAGCCGCATTATACACAATGGCGGATATTGACAGTATGTGCCACAGGCGCAAAATTGTTTTGAATCCCTAACCCCACTCATAGCCGCAACTGAACTTTCGGCTTAGCATTGCGATGTATACCTCGAATAGATTTTGAGCCTCTTCCCCCCATCAGGATCTTAAGACAAGAGGCGAGCACCTCTAACGCCTGTGCGAAAAACCGTCATTTGTTATAGAAGGGCTGAATGCAATTTGAAATACAGGTGATAGGCGATTCTAGTACTTGCACCCAGAAACTTTTCTAATCCTTTGTATAACGTGAATTTAAAAAAACATGTCTATTGTTGTTCCTGGATAACTGGCAGATCTATAGGGTTGGAGGAAATTTTCTATTAATTTGATGTTGTTCATTTAGAGACAATTAAATAATATTATTATTTAATTGAATCTAATTGTTTTTTATTCACCTATTGCACAATTTCAATATGCAATTTGAAATCCATCTATTATTTGATGTCTAGTTTGAATTAAAAGTTATTTATCTGAGTAATATCAAACTTCAAATATTTTGAACAACTAATCATGTAATTTAAATTGTAATTTTATCTTCAATTATAAATTCAACATTTTAGTTGGGTTTTAATTAGTGTTTCGCTGTCTTGTTTCTCGCGGAGCAAGTAATAAATTAAAATTATTTTTAAGGTTTAAAAGAAGTTTTAAAAAATGAAATATTCTCAAACTGTATCATATCCTAAATATAAAAGCATCCGATATTGAAATAAAAGAATTTTGCCTGGAACTCTACAGTATTTTCTTGAAGAAAAATAAAGCGACGCCCAGAATATAGTAGAATGAGAAGAAAATGTTATCAAAAATATTATTGTGAAATTGAAAAATAAATCGGTTATTTCAATTGTTTCAACATGCTTGAGCGGCTATAAAGCCTGGTTGATTTTTTTTTCCTTTTCCCCCCTTTTTCCTCTGAACTGTTCTGTATTAACTTTTAATGATATCTCAGCCATTTAATTTGATAAATGCTTATTTTCCACGAGTTTTCGACAAATAGAAAACTTTCCAAAAATCAAACGTTTTTAGCTGAATTCTTTTTTGAAAGTCCGCGCCAGACTTATCGAAGAAGGCTAAGTTCAGATTTCTGGCACTGTCCACGCTCTGTGCTTTTCACAAAAGATGCTTACCCCCTGTGTTCATCAGTATCGCATTTGTATCTAATCAATCACCATTTGTCGAAAAATATCTCATTAACATTTAGCCTACGTGCGAAAGGAAAACTCATAAACCTCTTATTTCCGGGATTTTGATGAAGAAACAGAAAATTGCTTTCCTTTTTCTCAAGTGATAAGGTGATACGGTCAGGGGTTTTCCTCGACAACCCGTGGAGCTCCTATTCTTGTTTTCCCTCGTTAGCAATCAAGCTACTCATCACACATGGGCGGACTGTTTAGAAGAGGGGAGTAAAACTATCAATTACAGTTGGACCTCTATTTAACGAACCTCTATTTTGCGAACTTTTCCTTGGAACCAAGAACATTTTGCGAATTTCTTCGTAAAATAACCTCCAAATAGCGAAGTGCATTCTCTATTTAACGAACTTTTTCTTGTGATCCAATATTTTTTTTCTCCCTATTTCTCAAAATATTTCTGAACATTTCAAGCTTATTCTTTCTTTTAACACATTTTATGGTGATCAATGACCTTGAACTGGTTTTATCAGTCGCCTAACTCACCGAGAGCAGTAAAATCGCTGTCATTCTTTGCATTTCATTCAGGAAGTGCAACTTTTATCCACCACCTCTATGTCCACTTCACTAGAAAAACTTTCATTATCCCCCTTTCACCCTCAATGGAGCTATAGCGTGTCTTTGAACTAGTCTCCCGTTTTCTGGATTGTTGATCAGAGTCGTGCTGGTAATTTCGGTTCTTGTAGCTGGAAAATGTCAAAGCGAAAATGCTTGAGCATCAAAGAAAAAAATTTAATTCTTCATGGGGTGGATAAAGGCGTGAAGAAAAAGTATATTGCTTTAAAATTTGGCCATAACCATAATATAAAATCGTGATAAGATACAAAATTATGATTCATCGAATTCTTGTTCAAAACGTTTAAAAACATGTGTCTATGAAGATGTGGATGAGGCAGTTTTGAAGTGGATACACACAATGCGAGATAAAAATGTTCCGATCTCTGGGCCTTTCATAATCGAGAAAGCTCTTCAATTTGCGAAGACATTGGGATACGACGAATTTCGAAGGAGCAATGGATGGCTTGAAAAATTTAAGAGAAGACACGGAATTATGGCAAAAGTAATATCTGGTGAAAGTAAAGACGTTGATGATAATGATAGTGAAAATTGGATAACAGAAACACTGAGTAAAATTTTAAAAGACTATAAGCCAGAAAACATCTTTAATGCGGATGAGACTGCTTTATTTTTTAAATGTTTGCCTCAAAAGATATTAATATTTAAAAAGGAAAACTGCTTTGGAGGGAAACAAAGCAAGGCAAGGTTATCTGCCATGTTAGGTGCAAATATGAGTGGGCATCAGAAATTGAAACCATTAGTTATCGGAAGAAGCAAAAATCCAAGATGTTTCAAAGGCGCAAAATCTTTGGAGGTTGATTATGACTTTAACAAAAAATCTTGGATGACGTCAGAAATTTGTAAAAAATGGGTTCAAAAGTTGGACAAACGTATGATTGCAGAGTGTCGCAAAGTTGCTCTCGTTTTTGACAACTGTCCAGCCCATCCAAAGAACACTACTACAAAAAACACTACATCAAAAGTGCAGCCAATGGATCAAGGGGCGATAAAAAAAAATTTCAAAATACACTATCGCAAGAGAATAGTGAATTTTGAAATTTATGACCCTCATGAAAAGTTATTACTGCGTTTGGGAACAATCAATCCATGCCAAAGATCAACTTACGGGTAAGAATATCAGAAATTTCTAAAGAATGGAACTATGATGTCACAAATCGTACTATTCGCAACAGTTTTGCCAAAGCTGGGTTCTTTGTCAACAATGAGAATTCGGCAATTACGGAGGACGAAGACAATATTCCCTCAGAGGAACTTTAAAAAATGTGGATACAGCTAAGGGAAAAAGAAGAAATTAACGATGATGTGCTGATTGATGATTTTCTTTCACTTGATTCTGAAGCTGAAACCTAAGGAAACACTAACTGAGTTGGATATTTTGGACAGTGTGAAAAATAGAAACAATACAGCAATGAATTGCGGTGAAGACGAAGATGATGAAGATGGAAATTATCATGATGCAGAAAATCAACAAACCTTCGTATGATGAAATGCTAAAATCATTTGAAACGATCCGACGCGGATTACAGTTTGAAGAAAATACGTCTGAAGGGCTTTTTGGTGCATTGCAAAGATGCGAGACGTATTATGAGGGAAAACACTTTTTCAAACAAAAAACTCAGACAAAATTAACAGACTTATCAGTAATTAAATTTAAGGAAGCATGTGGTAATGTATGCTTAAAATTTCTTGTTATAATAAATACGATAATGTCATTAAAATTCATTAATTTTAATATAAAATTATTTTTTTTTAAATTGAAAATACAATGTATTCCCGGACAATGCTCTGTTTTATTCTGGTTTTCCTTGCAGATTTCTTTTTGATGGGTAAGATATATAAAACAAATAGATATTAATTTACAAAATAAGGGAGTGATTAATTATTTTTTTGATAATAATATTTAGTGTTTATGAATTTAAAATCTGTTTTGTGTAGTTTAAAGTATTTAAAAAGGTGAATCTCTATTTAACGAATTTTCCATAAAACGAACTTTTTTTCGGGATTTAGCGACTTCGTTAAATAGAAGTCCGACTGGAAGTGATTAGAGCAGGGACAGGTTAGTTAAACGAGACAACTCGTTAATATGAAATCCTCATCGTTTTTTGGTACAGCAGCTGCACTTGTCCGCAAACAAAGGCAAATATTACACCGGTACAGCCTCAGTACTGCCCGTAATCAATTAAGTTCTTTGAAACTATCTTACCATCAGAATCCCGCCTCCACACAAATGTAATACCTCTCCGCAAAGAAAACTTCCGCAGAAGGTGTTGTCTCCTTCGTCGGATCACATTTCACAATTTTGCAACTTCAAGATTTGTAACATCAAAATAGGAGAAATAATCGATCAAATCGAATCACTTAGGCCGAAGAAGGGGAAAATTCGCTGAGGGTCTATGAATTTCCTCATTTCTTTCGCTCCTAATCAGTTCAGAGATGAAAGATAGCTGACTACCTGTTAGCTACAAATTGTTACAAACTTTTGGTATAATAGTCCATGTATATCAAGAAATACAATATTAATATTTTAACTACTAATCAAACATTGCTAGTAACTTGTTCAAAGCAAATCCAAAATTCAAGAATAGCTATCTGGAACAAACACATCGATATTTCAAATAGCTTCATTAATTTTCACCACATTAATGTTGGCGTTCTGATCGGTATTGGGCATGCACTTCGTCAACGTTTAATATTTTCATTTCATTCCTTACACCAGTCTTTCATATCTTTAATTCGGTAACGGTAAAAAAATAAATATATAAGATACAAAAATATAAAAAATTACCTTCGAAAAATATTCTGGACTTATAAAAATAATATTTATTATTAATAATAGTATCATGCTAATGTTGAACTCATCAGGGATTCCTAGTTTTGTGTGAACAGGTTTCCTGTTCTGAAGACTATTCCAAAATAATGCAACTAATTTATTCCTATTTCAATGCTTTAAAAAAAGGCATAAAATAGTCAATTACTAATAGAAATGTAAAATCCGCGAAATTCTTGATTTTAAAACTAATAATAGTTCATAAGGGGGACAAAATTGAAAACCATTTTAGAGAATATTTGACGACGGTATAGTTTGCTTAATCAGTTGTTTAAGGATTTTGATGTCTCTCTAAACGTTCTTCCACATACTTCCATCAAGTGCCAATTACATATGTGTCCCAATTAGTGACACTTCTGTAAATGCCCTTTTATTTTCCGACATGTAATTTGAGACGACTTGTAAGCAGTGGCACCTCCACACAACCAAAGAAAATAAATAAATAAAGTCGCGAAAAGAGATATTAACATGGTACACGATCCAAGAACACTGCAAATGCTGCAATGTTGCGGATTAGAATCTTTTTCGGTTCGAATTTCTTTCCCCTTCAAGTTGATCGCTGGACACTACAGTGGCGTAGTGAGGGTAAGTGGCGCCTGGGCCAAAATATTATTTTTTCGCCCTTCTCCCCCGTCATCACGTGAATTAGCTCTTGTAAACTGCATCCGGGGCATGGTATGTCTTCACCCCCTCATCGTATTTGACTTTAAAAAGTGACATAAGCGCATTAACGCTTTGTTACCATGGTCAGTGGCCTCCGGGGAATCATATAATTATTTTTAATCCCAGTCGTCACCAGTGGTTTAACAAGCGTAAATGGCGCGAGGGGTGTGGTATTATTTTTACGCCCCCTCATAACATGACTTTGAAAAGTGACATAAACTCCATATTGTTTTATCTCCATGCCACCCCCTGAAACTGGCACCCAGGACATCTAAAACCCCCTTGCCCCCGGTCGCTAAGACATTGTCAAATGTTTCTTTTTACGTTATTTTCCATACCAGATGAAATAATCGAAGGTCTGTCAGTAATTTCACATAAGTTTTGAATCTGATTATCTATTCTTATTATCATACTCTTTCATTCCTATGCCTCCTGAGCGACTACCTTTGTTTAAATCTTTGGTAAAAGGCACAATGGAACTGTTAGTTCCAGATGAAATATTCGAATGTCTTTCATTTTTCCTCTGTTAACATAAGCTTATTCTTGATTCGAATCCAAACCCGGCACAAGCTAGGAACTCAGTTCTGGAGCATACGCCGGAGACACACTCTTCATCCCTTCGAATCCAAGTGTCTTAGCTCATTGACGTTTCCTTTGGTTCCTATGTTTCCTGAGCGACTATTTTGTACAAATCTTTTGAAGAAGAACATAATGGAATTGTTAGTACCAGATGAAATATTCGAAAGTCTTACATTTTTCATCTGTTAACATAAGCTTATTCTTGATTCGGATCCGAGTATCTAATTCTCATTGACGTTTTCTTTGGTTCCTATGCTTCCTGGGTGACTATCTTGTCCAAATCTTTTGAAGAAGAGCATAATGGAATTGTTAGTATCAGATGAAATATTTGAAAGTCTTTCATTTTTCATGTGGTAGTATAAGCTTCTTCTTGATTCGAATCCGAGTATCATAGCTCATTGACGTTTTCTTTGGTTCCTATGCTTCCCGGGCGACTATCTTGTAGAAATCTTTTGAAGAACAGCATGATGGCATGAACAGCAAATCTCCGATTTCGCATTATGGTAAAAGAGCATCATTCATCACTGTGAGCATAATATCTCAAAGATAACAAACCTGCTGAGAGAACCAGTGGTTTGTAAAATTTTGTCAGAATACTTCGAGTGTTTTACATTGTATGAAAACACGTTATATTATTTGAATGATGTTGGATGGCCATTTTTTTATAACGATACAAGCAATTATTGTAGTCAAGATTTATTCAACGGATAACAACGAGGTAAGTTATTTATAGACTTCTTTATACTCAAATTTGAGGACAAATGCTTTTCACCTATTGAAAGTTTCGATAATTTTTTTCATTAAAATGTCTGCCTAAACTAAAATTATTCCAAAAGAAAATTTTCTTTCGCACCATTTTAGACTGGAAGCTAAAAGCATTGTCTATATTTAATTGAATGAAATTTCTTTGATGTAAATGCTCTTAATTTAGTTAAGAAATTGGAAAGGCGGCTTTAAATGAGTTTTGAAAAACTGATGCTTTCTTAAAGAAAACCCAGATAATTTTTGAAGTTTTAACCGCTTAACTTACCAGCCCGAGAATACTCGTGCATCGAATTATCGCATTTTTGGTCTTAAAACTAAAATTTAATCATTAATTATCTTTATAATTTTACACAAAAATTACATAGAATCCATAAACATCTGAAATATTATGTTTTCTGAGATGAATAAAAACGACAACCGCTTTCCAAAACAGAAGGGAGCATCTTGTTAGATAGCAAAGAAAATTATTAAGTGGTTAAAAGTATGAAATGAAACTGTACCAATTTTACCAGCAAAAATATTTTTTAGGCAAAATTATTGTAGATGAATTGAGAAATATTTTGCAATCTGGATAAAAATTAGTTTTAGTTGTGATTTTTAAGCAAGATATGCAAAGAACAAAGGAATTTGCAATTCAAATCTAAGATTATTAATAAGACCTATTAATAAGATCTTTTATTAATAGGTTTACTCCAAAACGGATAAAAATGTAAATTTTCTTTCTCGAAACTTGTCTGAAAACGAGCATTTTCCAATAAATACATAACTTGTCTTGAATCTTGGTTTGCGATGTTGGTTTTCTATCTTGTAACAAGTAAAAAAAAAATGCTGCTTTGAGTAGAACTGCGAATGCAGGCGATGAATTTACTAAAACTCCTTCATAATAGTCTTTTTGAAAATTCACGCAAGTTTAGGGAGGATTTCCTCGACAAATGAAATTGCATTATGAAAGAAATGAGTTTATTGAAATCAGCTTAAACATTTCCATTCAATATAAGCCTTCGCAAGTTGTTCATTAACCCTAAAGTTACATTGGGTTGGAATATTGTACATTTTCTGTTGCAATCTGCTATTTCAGGGGTCCCGTGGGCTCGCCAAATTTACACTGTTGCATTTAATCCTCCAGCAGTCTCGCGTATGCAGGTGCATCGTATTACATACTTACATCGTTCTTTTGTACATTTAAGTGCAATTTTTATTTATATAATCACTGCTTAGTATGAAATTAATAAATACAGATTAGATAAATAAAAGTTGTATTTACTTTTGTAAAACACGATATAAATATGTAATACGATGAACGATTTACTACCTCATACATACACGCGCTCGCTGGAGGTTTAAATAAAAATTTTCTTCGCTTAACTGACAATTCTCTATGTTTAGACATTGCATCTGAATAGCGATTAAAAAATTCCCCAGATTGAGGATTATAACAATTAATATAATGTTTATAGACTAAACATTATCTGTATATTCTGACATGCAGGATGCAAAAATCTTTCAAAACCCTTTACGGCGCAGATTCTTTGGACCTAAAGTATCGAATTTGGCGGGCAGTTACTTCTTGGGGCAGTTTTTCGCGATGGAAGGGTTTCCAAAATTTTAAGATTTTTAATTAAAAATTACTCGAAATTGTGAAGTTTTTTTCTCAATAACTTCAGGGCATATTATTGCGCAAAAACCATTTTCACATTACCTTAAAATTAAAGTAGCTTTTCAGTGGTATCAGTTTTATTTCCGTACAACTTTTTCTTTACTTCAAATAAATTTTCAAAAAAAAAAAAAATCCTTTAAAGTCAGACGGATAACTTGTAAAAAAAAAAAACTATAAATCGATTTTCTTTGTCTTTAAAATTTGTTACATGCCGTGTTAGATTCGATCAATGTTATTTGTTTTTAATAATATATATTTTTATGAAACTGTATAAATATATTGAATATATTTAAATATACAATATATATTTTTATAAAACTATAAATCATAGTAAAAGTTTACTTGATATTTTTTAATCAATACTGTTGCTAATTCCATACTCATTTGCCATTTTCCAGCATTAATATCTTGTTTTTCCTTTATTAGGTTTTACTTTTTTGTATTAAGTTTTGCGACAATAGTTCTTTACTAAAATTTTTCATCGATATTTTTTTTTGTAAATGTTCTTGTGACTTTCGATGTTAACACCTTAACATACAATGACGACTCTGACACGCGCATCGAATTACAGAAGTTTTGCTATTGAAATCCGTATTTGTCAACGTAACAATTAATTTTAAACACAAATCACCTGGTTGCGCTTAAATGCCTCGAGTATCTTTTACCCTCATAAACAGATTGAAATAATAAAAAATATCCTAAATGGGTGGTTGCATCTAAATACGAGGTTAAATAAAATCGTATGGCAAAGCGTTAATAAGAATAAATTGTTTTGTTAAAAAGAATCTTATTAAAAAAAATTAATAACTGGCACTTTAATTGTATTACCTTTAACTTGCTTATCCCCCTAAAAAAATATAAATAATTATCAGCAAATGCGACGGAGGATGTCTCCGAAACAGAAGATAAGTGTGAAAATTTCAAGAAACGCCTTGCCCATAATCGTAATTTCTCGTATCAGATTTCACCATGCTGTGCAATTTGAAGCATTTTCTGTTAGTTTTTCTTCAGGACTAAGTGTATAAAATATGCGATTTTCAATCAATTAAGTTAATGCAGTTTTGGTTTCTTTTCAGCTTCCGAATTTTTGGACTAAAGAATTTTCCTGAAACTTGCTTCTTTGGCCATACATATTCCTGTCCTGCGATTACCGACCTATGCTGATACCATCGTCCATAGTTTGAATTTGGATTCTCAGCGCAAAGAAATGGATAAAGGGGAAGCGGATGTTCCAGGGTTGCAGTATCCGGTGCATTTCTTGGTGGAGGCATAGGCATGGTTGTATCCTCAGTCACATTTGACTGCAATAAGTAACATGGTTGTATCCTCAGTCACATTTGACTGCAATAAGTAAGCCCGCATAAGTTAGGAATCCTCGCTGACCAGAACTCGGTTCTGCGGAATATTTCAAGATGACTCTTCTGGAGTACTCTGAATGAGCAAGGAAGGATGTATTTTAAGAAAGTTCGAATAACTAAAAATTTCTAAAAACGTATTATTCGGTCGGCTGTCAGTAATAAGGACAGTGATCAGCTGTCTAAAGAAAAGATTCGCTGAATTGCAATAAATTCGTCAGTAACCGAAGAGCACGTCCAGTGTGCTACAAAATTCGTAATCAAATCGCTTCAGACGATTTTCCGAAAGGAAATTACTAATTTTTTAAATGCGTTCTCGAGTAGGCGATTCAAATTCCAACTGTCAATTTTCGTTGCTAATTCATAGGTTTTTAAGTTTATTAACGAGATCTTGTAGATCCAAGAACTACTTTTCCTTCCTAAGAGTCCCAGTTCTGGACAAATATGTTCCCATCTCGGATTTTTCCTAACGCATCGTCATTTCTTTTAATAGGTTTAATAAAAAGTTTAAAACTCATTGTAATTAGTATATTATAAAGTAGAAACATTTTTATTTAAATTATTTATTAATTTTGATTCATTAATTTATCATTCGATGTTATAAATAAAACTTTGTTATGAAACAAGTCAAGTATTTGAAGAGGTTAGTTCATGTTTTAAACTTAATTCCAAATTTGATGCGAGAGTGGTGACTTGGTGGTAAAGTTCAGGCACGATTCCCACGAAGGATCCTAAATGTATGTGGATGTGATAAATCATCTGCCGTTGATCAGATATCCTTCAACTAGAGTGGCTTGCAAGTTTGGACAGGAGGAGGTCAGCTAGGGTGTCGTTCTCGTCATCTGAACGCTATTCGGAATTACCGAGTCCGTACCAAAGTAGCCTTCGTGCTGTTTCAAAAACTAGTTAAATTAACCAAGATAATTTGTTGCATTTATTTACTATATCAGTGCTATTTTCACCTGACGCGATGCACACCACCGCAATATCGATTATAACAACTACTTTAATTCCTTTTCCTACAGTAGTATTTGTTTATAAGCACAAAAAATTGTCTTATGTTTTGCAGTCATATGGGACATGACAAACAAGACCATGGATACCGTCACGTTTCAACACAGGACAGGATGTAGAAAAAACAAAGATGAAGGAACTAGGTCAACGAGTTATTCTCCGTTTTAAATTGCAGAAGTATGATTTCTGGAATATGAATGCAAGATGTTCCGGATAGTTTTAAATATATTTATTGAAGATGTTTCGTAAATGTCGCTATTCGAGATTGCAAATTTTGGATAAATCAACTTTGCGTCAATTAGATTTTTAGAACAGAGTTCCCCCTTGTATTAAAAATAATTGAAAAAGATTATAGTAGAATTTTCCTAAATTTTTTCACGCATTCTTCGTCGGAGGGATGGGTAAATGTATCAGTAAAATAAGCTACTCCAATTCTTCTAGAAGGCGAGTTGGGAATGTTACTGAATTTGAAATCTATCCCATATGTTTCATATGGATTTTTTCTGCAGATAAAATCAACAAATTGTATCTTTTGAAACATTTTGTAATGGAACTCATGATTATTATTGATATCTGAAGATCGCTTTTGTGTATCGCGTGATAATTAAATACTATGTAAAATATAAACTTTCGAATTTATTTTTAACAGCCATAGAAGTCTAGTAGTAAGCTCTATGGATTCTCCGCCATTTCTTATATATCCGGAGATCAGTGTCTCTTCTAGTTCCCAGCAGACAAATTTTTTCAACTACTACAAAATTCGATTAAAATGATCATTATCTCAACTTGCACCCGCCTGAAATCCGGCATGACGAGTATAAATTGACTACGAAAGTATTAAATTCTGAAATGTATCTCATTCTCTCATGGATGTTTTATAAAAGGACACTATCGAATGCTACAAGTTGTCAGTTGTTGAATGGATGAAACCGAAATCGTAGAAATTGTTTTCTGCGGTTAGGAGACTTTGGATTTAGCTCGAAGCTGTGAAATCTCAAACGTTAAGACATTTGAACAGGCTTCACATCCTGGGCTCTCTTCAGTATTTTAGCATTTAAATTCAATATGCCAAAACATTTGATAATATTGAATTTTTCATCCAGATTTCTGCAAATTTATAAATTCGCTTCGTAGAAATTAGGTCCGAGGATCTTGCGCCAGGGAAGGTCAAATCAAGTAGTAGAAATTAGGATACATCATCGGTAGATATCGGGAAGTGGAAAAGGAATTGTATCCCAGGGAATATTGGGAAAATAATATATTAAATATTTGAGCATATTAGTTATTCTTTGATAAATACATCTTGAACAAGTATACATTTATTTAAAAAAAGCTCTTGACATTGAAATAAAATGAATTTTGTACCTGAATGTATTGTTTATGAAATGAACCCGTCAGCAATTGGAACAAGTGTTATAAAATCCGCTTCTCTTTAAATTTTATAAATGAAAATTCGAAAAATGAATGCGATATCATTCGGAATTGTTTGAAAAATATATAGGAAAAAGTCTTTATAAAAACTGATGGTTAAGTGGGGGGAAGTGCAAATTAACTTTAGTCGCTTTTAAATTTTACGCAGATGTGAAAGAAACAAAGTACAATGAGTTCCTAGTAAGCATTTAATTTTCCAATATTACTCTCAATCAAAATGGGTGAATGTAATAAAAGAAACCTCGGTATTCATGTACTGATTGTTAGCTATATTATCGGAGACCAAATTAATACGTGCAGTAAAAACTGTTTCAGAATATATGAAGAGAAATATCCCGTCACAGAATTGTTAGCCGTAATAAAAATTTGCGACTGGTGCGAATTAATAACTGGTTAGTGGTGGTAGTATGCAATGTGTTGTGGAATGAGGAATGAATAGTGGTTGTTGGCAGTGTGTGGTGGAGAAAGAAATGTCATGACTATGGGCAATGTGTGGTGGAGTGAGAAATGTGGTTGGGTCGTGGGCAATGTGTGATTGAGTGAGAAATATGTCGTGGCCGTGGACAATGTGTGGTAAATGTCATATTCGTGGAGGGTAGAATGAAGATGTGTTTGTGGGCGATGTGTGGTGGAGTGTAGAATGATTCGAACTCGTGGGTGTGGTGGAATGAGAAATGTGTCGTGGCCGTGGGGAGTGTCTGGTGAATGTGGTGTAATCATGGGTGATGGAGTATGGAATGAAGGTGTTCGTGGGTAATGTATGGTGGAGTGAAGATGTGTTTGTGTATA
>BGPR01029529.1:0-19231 GCA_013235015.1 Araneus ventricosus | reverse complement strand
CACCGCCACTATGGCTTAATGCTTAATTCACTTTAAACCAAACAACGTTTTCTATAGTACAACATGACATTTCCTCCTATAGGCCTTTACTCAAAAGTGATTTGTTTCGGTAGGTCTGACCTACAAAAAAGTTTGTAAGAATCCTTTCAAAAAACATGCTTACAGTTTACTTTCACTTTAAACTTACTTAAATAAAATTAGGTAGATTATATATAAATTTTGCAATAGCAATAAATCTCCGCCATGGCCATCTTACTCAAAAAGTCGCGCGTCCTACCAGAAAAGAGTTACATCCTAAAATAGGGCGCCGAAAACACGCGGAGAGTTTAAATAGTTTCGAAACGGGGAAAGTACCTCATTCGAGGCTCTAGAAATATTGCGAGTCTAAGGAGGGCAGAAATATCTTTATCATAGTATTGAAGTAGAAGTTATGCGTTCATAATTAAAAATTAGTTGGCATTAAAAAAAGATTTATTTTGAAGATTAAAAATTTGAAATCATTACATATATATATTTTTAAAAATCCGACTTCGGAAGATGCAAATCGTGGAGATTCGTCAAATCTTATAACCTAATTTTAGGACTAGGAATAATAGTTAGGGAATAAGAGGGAAAACGAGATAAAAATCACGTGGTGCAGTTTCTCAACCCAGCAGGGCAGGATTTGCAACAAATCAAATGCATTTAAACTACAGGTATAAGGCATTTCAATGATTTCCAAGAACTCCGCTTTGTTGACATACAAGGAATTAACTAAAATAGCACTGCTCATAAGCTTTTCACAGACATTTTAGAATTTCAACTGTCTTCGTACTAAGCCTGAATGCTTCTAACTCTCGTCTGAAATGTCTTTAAGATATGGTAGTTTCCGATTTCAAGTGAATGAAGCCCATATTTTCTGTGTAATAAGGATTGAAGTCCATAATTCAGTTTGCATCCGCCAAACAGCAAGAACAATTTGAATTTTGTTATTTTAAATGCAGCTTATCAACTTTAAGATCTGTTTTCTCAGAAAAGAATCTCATGGAATTTGTTGACTCTGAACCCTCCATTTACTATTAATCAGTGGTGGTTCGTTCATTGGATCTGCTGAGTAAAATACCACTTGCAATTATTTCAGCTTCTCTATTTTATAATGTGAGACGACATAACCTTTTCTGACATTTCGATGACGTTTTGTCGGAAAAGGTTATTGTTTTTCATAATCTATCACCACAATTTGGTCTAGAACCTATTATCATATGCATAAATATATATACTAAGAAAAAATCACATAACTAAATTCGTATAATTGAAAAGATTTTGAGTATTGATGGTGTAAAAATCATTTCTATGTGATAATATTTGCCGAAGTAATCGACAGAAAACACTACAATTTTGCTTAACTTTTAAATAAGATCTTAAAGCACATTACCGTCCTATAAAGTAAGATTGTACCAAATTTGGCAGTTTTAGATCCAACAATCTACCCTCTTTAGTGAGCCAACGCACACACACTTACATTCGACTTTATTATTAGTAGATATATAGATCTGAATCAGAAGTTGGAAGAAGGAACAAGCTCCAACAAACTGAAACGAGCACAAACATGTATTATCATATAGACACTCATTGTTAGCGGTCATAAGGAAACGAAAATCACTAAGTAAACCACTGATCAAACTAAGTAAACCTCGTTTGTTATATCAAGATCAAAAATAAAAATAATTTGCATAAGGCATACACAAAAAAGTTTTCCCATTCCCAAGCACAATCATTTTTCGTCTTGCGTGAGTTACATACCTGTCATGTGGTTGAAAATATTTGCATATTTACAGACAATTTTCTGTAAATATGCAATCAGTAACTATTTCCCTTACCTGACAATTTTTTCAGTTTCTTTCGAACAATCACAATTTTGTTTTAAATACGAAAAGGTACGCGTACTATTTTCTCGCCAACTTTCTTTGGCGCAATTTTATTTGTCGTCGCCAAACACTGTTTAGGATGCGCAGTGAATTTAATATAGGTCTCCTGCGCATTTGATGCCTACGGCATCTCAAAACAAGAGATTGAGTTCGCCGGTGCGTACCGGGCAAATTTTTTTAATTAAAAAAACATCACCGGCTTCGCTTTCAGCAAACCGGGCCCATCGTATCTTCGCTTCTTCATCGGAAAACGAAACACAGAGGGAAAGCACGAACACAGGAAGAACATGAAGTCTGAAGACCATGAAAAATAGAAAGGGAACCAATGTTTCCATATAAAACATTCCTTGTTCGATATTTGGAAGCCATAATCAGCAACACAAAGAAAGAGAATAAGCAAACTCGATGAACGAAAATCTTTAGAAGAGAAGCGAACGGTTATTGAAAAAAAAATCGTTTGGTAAATTATCAAAAATTCCAAACGAAGTGTTATTCAAATTCGTACATCGACCAATCAAATCGAAGAGAGCAGACAGTGGACCAATGGAAATGCGGCGAAATTAAGGGCATGCGCCGTAGACCGGTAAACAAATCACTGTCGGCGCACGCGCAAACGCCGCCGAAAAAATTGTCAACTCTCATGCAAAACAAATGTTCTGGCAGGGAAACGAAGTGAGTACGCACCCTAAACTCCAGGTTAACCTACGAAAATTAGTATTTTATGTTTGTCCTAATTTATGAACCCCAATGTAAATTGCTTTGGATATTTTTATTCTTAAGTCAGAACTTTGTTCAAAAGAATCTATCCAAAAGCATGGTTTTAAAAATTCCATAAGAATAATGCATGATAGTGCAGAAATACACTTGACGATAGCTTTAAAATTTAAAAGCAAATTAGAAGAGAATATTATAAATTTTATGCACAAGAAAGAAGGGACATTTTTTATTAGTATCTTAGTAATTTTTCATGAAAAAAATGTATTGTTCATAAAAGTTTTAAAACATCGTAGATGATGACCTAAAATTTTTGTTTAACTTGCGAATTTAATTATTGTTGGAGTAGACGGACGAGTATAATGCTTACGCACAAAACTATGAAGTCCATAAGGATGTTTGACAAGTCCGTAGAATTTTGTCCCTGAAGACTCAATCCTTCTGCAATTGTGATGTTTGGAGTGGGCTCTGTCTGTTCTTCTGTAATTGCGAGAGAAGATTCCTGATCAAATTTTGTTGCCTTGTTTGATTCGTCTTCTTCTCCATCAGAAATGTCTTCATCAATGTCAAAGAAACTTGAGGCAAAACGTTCAATGCTATTGTAGGTTTCAATGTTCGTTGGCATACTTATTTTAGCTTGTGTTGTGTCCTGCTCTTTCCAATCTAACTCTCTATATTTATCATTTAGTAAGTCATCATCGGTGGAGGTACTAGCGTTTACTTTTTCTGCAAACACGTTTATGCACATAGGACAAGCTGTGGATCGCCATCTTCGCAAACAGCTGACATGAATCGTGTGGATGCACTCTAAGTCCGAGCTGAACGCTTTTTGACCTTTACGTTGCTGGCAGTAGTCGCAATATTCTTCTGTAGAAGTTGCCTGATCTACTAATTGTACCTTCTGTTTTTTTCTAGGTGGAGAGGTCATCTGAAAATAAAAATAAAAAAATAAAATCTTTATATATAATTTAAACCACACCGACCCAAAATATTATGTCTACTAATAATGAAGAAGAATGTATGTGTTTGCGGTTGTGTTGGTGCTCCGCGGAGCCGACCGCTAGGGGAGAGTTGTCTAAAACGGTGACGGCGGCTCAAATGGGGACATCCAGTTTCTCATTGATTTGTGCTGCCATCTATCAATACAATATATTATATCATTCCTTATCGTCTATGCGCCATATTGAATCGAGTTGTTGACATGTTTGACGGTTTGTTCTTTTGTAGGAAGTTTTCAAATTTTTTTCTCCGATTTGAACCTTTTACTGTGTTGGACTTTATCAAGACACCTTAGAACATTCGATTTTGGTAAGTACAGCATTGAGTCTTCTAGATGTAAGTTAAATTTTGATATATATCTCGATAAATTATCCAACACCCGTCCAAAGAGGCGCCATTTTTTAAAAAATATGTCACTGGTGGCTCAAATGGGGACATCGTTGGTAGTCCAAAACGGGGTCGTCCCCTTTTTAGACGCCATGGGATATTATTGAAATATCTTACATTGTGCTTTAATTCTATGACAAATATGTGATATAAATTTCTTTAAGTATCTTAGTTGAGTACCAGTGATCCTTTATGGGGAATACATAAGTATTTAAGAGAAAATATCTTGCAAATTAAATTTTAACAATATACAAATATAGAAAATAAAATGTGAAAAAAATATTAAAAATAATTATAAATAAAAAAGTTTTTATTGTTATATATAAACATATTTTATATTCAGATTTCTGATAATGGGGCGCTATCAAAGAAAAACTGATCGGCAAAGTTGGTCCCAGGAGAGTATGGCTGGAGCTATCCAAGAAGTGTTGGAAGGGAATATGGGCTACAGGAGAGCATCTAAGGCCTACAGTGTTCCCCAAACAACTCTAGAGAGGAAGGTGAAGGAGGCTCGACAGAAGAAGTTGTCTTCTGAAGCAGCTGCTGTAAAAATGCTAGGAGGATATATAACAGTTTTTTCGGAAGCACATGAAAAGGAATTCGTGCAACATCTGATACATTTAGAAGAGAGGTTATTTGGCATTACGCTGTCAAATTTAAGAACTCTAGCATTTGAGTTATCTGTAAAAAACATTCCGCATGTCTCTAACACGGAAAAGAGAATGGCGGGAAAAGATTGGCTTTATGGATTTCTAAAACGGCACCCAAAATTAGTCCTACGTTATCCTGAAAAAACCTCAATTGCACGTGCAAAAGGATTCAATCGCGTAGCAATCAACGCTTTCTTTGATTTATTAGATTCCTTATATTCGAAATATAAATTCTCACCAAATGATATTTATAATGCAGATGAGACAGGCATCTTGACAGTGGCGAACAAGCCTTCAAAAGTCCTTGCTCTTCGCGGCAAAAAACAAGTTGGCACTTTAACATCAGCCGAATGAGGAGTGCTTGTGACAGCAGAAACGTGTCAATGCAGCAGGAACTTTTCTTCCACCAATGTTTGTATTTCCGAGAAAGAAGGAGAATCCCCTCTTGATGGATGATGCCCCTCCTGGATTATTTGCAGTGTACCATGAAAGTGGCTGGATTAATAAGGAAACGTTCCTTGTCTGGTTCAAAAAGTTTATTGAGCATTCTAACCCAGGACCAAAAAAGCCGGTGTTAATTATTGATGGCCACAACTCTCATACTAAAAGCTTGGAACTCGTCAATCTTTCTCTGGCAAATAATTTCGTGTTGCTATGCTTTGCCCCGCATACGACACATCGGCTGCAGCCACTCGATGTGTCTTTCATGGCACCTTTAAGTACCTTTTATGAACAGGAGACCAGGAAATGGCTAATAAATCACCCTGGACGCTGAGTTACTATATACCAAGTAGGAAAACTTTTTAAAGTTGCTTTCTCAAGAGCAGCTACTGTGCAAACCGCTGTGAAGGGGTTTGGAAAAACAGGGATATATCCCTTTAACAGAGATGTATTCTCTGAATATTTATTTGCGCCGTCAGAAACTGCTGAAAAACCCCTAGATAACACTTCTGAGATTAAACAAGCGTCATGCAATGGAGATGTTGAACACCAACCTTCTACATCATCTTCTGAAACAATGGCGACTATAGAACCCCAGCCATTTAGCTCAACCTTTAACATTTCTCCAGCAGTAGTAATGCCGTTTCCTCGAGAAACAGAACGCATAATAAAAAGAGTAAATGATAAGAGAAGAGGTAAAACTGCCATACTAACATCGTCACCTTACAAAGCAGAATTGGTCACTATAGAACGGGAGAGAAGCGGCAAGAAGAATAAAGGAAAAAGGGCCCTATTTAAAAAAAATAACAATCCTACTCCTGCTAAAGATAAAAAAGCAAATAAAAAGAAAATGGAAGAACCAGTGACATCATCTGATGAGGAGCAGGAGAGTGATGACGCTTGCAGCTTTTGTAATGACCTGTATTCAAATTCAAAAGACAGAGAGGGGTGGATTCGGTGTAACAGATGTCGAGGTTGGGCACATGAAGCCTGTTCAAATGCAGAAGAAGGCGAAGTAAATTTCATATGTGACTATTGTAATTAATTACTTTGCTGTAGGAAGCTAATGCCTGCTTAAAACAATAGTGAACACTCGTCTTGTATTCTTATTTTGTCATTTTAACTTCCCTTTCTTTCACCAATTAAGTGTTCTTGATACATAAGTGTTCTTGGATAATTTTCGAATTAAACCTTGAATGTTCATTGTTTTATATGAATACCCCATTTTACCCAACCGGTTGTCCAAAACGGGGACTTTGCTCATTTTCCAGAAAAATATTTTTCTTCCTCACCCTAATTATTTTTTTGAACTAACAACCTCGTGTTCTGATAGTCTAGGACCTATTCTAAAAAGAAAATAGTTTGAATTTTTTTTCTGTAAAATATTTTTTTTGGCAGGCCAAAATATGTTGGCGTCCCCATTTTGGATAACTCTCCCCTACACCTAGAGAGCCGTTTTTAAAAAAATAAACAGGAATTTTAATTAATTGAGAATTTAGCGAAATTTTGGCGTTTGTTCCAAAATATTATAGCACAAAAATTATTTTTAACCGTATGCAAATTTAATTAATTATCTTTTAAATGATATCAATTAAATTGTCGTGTGACTAACGTTCGGGCGCAACTCATCTGTGAGATTAAAAGTTATATTTCTGCTTTGGCTTAAGGAAAAGCCTATCAAACTGAACTAATCGACCATACAATGCTGTATTTGCATTTTTAAATAACTTTTTTACATTTCCTTGCAATTTCAACTAAAAAAAATGCCCATAAATCAGGAGGGAATTTACGTTTGTTTTCCCTTAAGGTTTTAGCATTGACAGCTGTTGTCTTTGAGAGTCTGAAATAATTCGACATTTTTAAACAATATATTGGAAATAAAAATAAATATCATTTAATTAGAGGCTGGGATACAGGTATACGAGCTTTCGCAGGCGTATAAAAATAAACATAGAAAAAATTGGGAAATCAAAAATACAAACGTAATCTTGAGAAACTCGTCTTCCAGATTAACGTGCCCTTTACGTGCATCATAAAGGCACTAGAGAAAAATCCCCACGATTCCCTAGTGTGAGTGGTAGGGAGCCACGAAGCTACTAGAGGTCCTACCCTTTCTTCGGTAAAACCCGCAGTTAGACAGAAAAAAAAATATTGATGCACAGATTAGATGCGTCTGACGGAAGATTAAAAACAAATAGCAATGAAAATGCATCTTGACGGCAAGCAAATATTAAAGTTGTGATTATTGTACTTACTAGCCGCCTTCTGCGACCAGCTGATTTGTCCGTTTAAATTACTTTTTATTTTTGTATTTTACATTAATTATATCATTACCCATAGCAGTTTCAGCCACTATTAATCAGGAAAGATGAACAAAAAACTGAATATTTGATTGCATTTGACAGATAATAAAATATTTAAAGACGTAAATTTTAAAATGCCAGCGATACAATTCTGTATGATGCATCGCAGCTAACGAAACTTACAAACTGAGTTTCAAAAAACTTTCACTCAATTCATCTATCACTCATCTGTAGAATGATTAAAGCTGAATATTGTTGCGAAAGTCGAACATGCTGCACGCCCGTGTGAACCAATGGGTACAAAAAGTGAGGCGGCAAAAAAAAGAAATCGTAGACATCTAAAAGACTCGGGAGTATAGGAGGTAGACAATAAAATTTAAAAATTGGTTAGTGTTCCCGAACATTATTGCTTTTTGGAATTCCTAGTTTCAGGCTGTAATTTCTAGCTTCTAATATCAAATTTGATGAGTTATCACTTGAGGAAATTCAAGTTTGGTGGCAGTACTGTACACTTAAGCCTAACCAAAATTTTAATAAAAAATTACCTATAATGCAATATACAAAAATATGAAAGCGTTTACATGCCAGATAATTTTAAAATGGCAGGAAAGCATGAGATTAAATGCTTAAAGAAAGGACGAACATCATTTCAGTATACCTCACACAATAAAAACAAACAAACCTGAAATCAAATATCTGTTGCCACGCTTTATAAAAATATTACTTTGAAGTAGGTGCGATAAAATATTTCAGAAATGCAACGAATATTAAAGTGAAAATTCTGATTTGGAGTTAATTCCCCAATAAAACAATTTATACTATCACAACCGTAACAGTTGCAAAAGCGCTTGAATAAAAGATTTGCTGAAATAATGAGGTGAATTTTATTTACAACAATAAGAACATTGTCACAATTCATGTTTTAAAACATTTTGAAACATTAATTAAAATCGAACAAAATGTCGCATTGAAATAAGATTGGTATCATTGAAAAGCTAATTTTTTTTACCTTTAAGATGATGCAAAAATGTTTTTTTGTGATAATAGGAGTTATTCCGGAAAAACGTCAAAATTTAAGTTAAATTTTAATTAATTTAAATTCATATTAAAATTTCGAAAAATCCTTTCTTAGTGACCACTTGCTCCCCAAGAAACGACCGCCTACCAAATTTCAAGTCCCAGTGGTTTGGGAGATTTCGTGATGTGTGAGTCATGGTATTTACCTTTTATATATAAAGATAATTTTCATTGAATAAGTCTGATTCATAATCTATTTATTCGGCCTTATTTTAACATTTTTTTGCTATGTACGATGCTCTCTATCCGATTCTTCTATAGATCTGTTCATTTGAACTCTTGCATCTGCATTATGCAGCAAATAAAAGAGTTCCGGCTAATCAAGGCGACGATCAGTACCGGGCCAGCCAAAAATTAAAACTTAGAAAAGCCAATGTCTGGCGATAACTGAAAGACGTTAGGAAACTGGGTCCAGCCCTGACAGCCACCACTGCTTCAAGAGAAACTGATTACAAGGGACGCCTACACGATGGTTTCTTTGCCGGATGACCAGATAACAACATGTTTACGGAGTACCTGCCCCTGCAGGGGGCTATCTCCTATCATGACAACACAGGTGAAGGCATGAGTTTCAATAAATTGCCGTGGAGGGTAAGTACGTTCCGTAGAGTTCAGGTTGTTCTCATGATTTTTGGAGAGTGACTGATGGTAACTGAAGTCTGGGTCTACCGGTGGAATTGAACTGTGCTCACGTGTTTTTCGCTGGTTTTAACCGAAAATAGCGGACTTAGAAATTTCGCCACCCCCGGCCCAGGGGAGTGAGGAACAACCTGACCAAATGGAGGAAGGACGCCCCAGTTTTGAAATCCGGATGGAATCTGATGCGGAAAAGATGGAGCGGTTCCAGATGTACCAAGCCGCAATGCGTGACTGTGTTGGAACACTTAACGTAATACGTAGCTCCTATGGTAAACAACTACCTACAGCAGTGCGGGAATTAATGACTGCCACGGCCATGAAGCTGAAAAGGATAACAGGTGAGTGGCATGATTTATCTTTGCACCTCATTGGTATTGACAATGATGTTTTTAAAGAGTTGATAAACGAAGTTAACGATGTATTGCGCCTTCATGGCTTTAGTTCTAATGATGACATCGCGGATAATGATAATAATTATACTGAGAGCAGTGATAATATTTGTATGATAAATGTTGATGCTAATAACTGTAATTCTAATGTTTTTAGAAATTATGATAAGAGCTCTATAGATAATGATAAATGTGAAAATGATTATGACATGCATAAACCTAAGGTTAGTTCTGAAAATGTTTATGACGGAGTAAGCTCCAATATGGATTTTGATAAAAGTAATGATAATGGCACTCGTGCCAAGCAAAACACTAAACTTAGCATTAAGAATAATGTGTTCAACGGTACTGGTGATAACCCAGATTCTGGTGTTGATAAAAATATTGTATTGCATAACATGTCTGGTAACAATAACAATATTCATGGTAATGGCAGTAAACTTGTGTATACAGTACCGCGAAGTGATTTACATAACCCTCAAATTGTTAATAACTGTGTCGCGTACAATGATCCCAATGAGGAAATAACAGCCGATGATGCTGATGGACAGTTTATGAATGTGGACCCCACTGATGAATCCTTAAATAATGGTTTTGAAATTCAAGGACGAGGAAGGAAAAGAGCTCCCTCTAATGAAATCTTACCGTGTAAAAAATAGTT
The DNA here is from genome assembly GCA_013235015.1 of Araneus ventricosus. Classification (NCBI taxonomy): domain Eukaryota; kingdom Metazoa; phylum Arthropoda; class Arachnida; order Araneae; family Araneidae; genus Araneus; species Araneus ventricosus. The sequence goes on along the minus strand of BGPR01029529.1, from coordinate 9,064 downwards.
ACGGATAGTGGCCTCCCCCTCCAAAATAGTTTTGATGTACTTACTAATCTGCCCACTGAGGATAGCCCCCCAACTCAAGCCAGTAAAGTAACGATTGCTCCCACCCCAAAAATAGTACTTATTATGATGAAGCGAACAATCGACTACAGAGATTTGATCAAGCAAATCAATGAGGTAGAAAAAATTCCCTGTAAAGCGAAGGAAGCGGGAGAATTTGTTAAGCTTTTTTGCGACACCCCCAACAATGTTCGTGCACTCACAGATTTTTTGGACAAAAAAGAAAAAGAGTATTTCGTAATCCCGGGTAGGGCCGAAAAGCCCATTAAGATAGTTATAAAAGGAATCCCCATTGACATGGACCTTGAAGAAATCAAAGCGGACTTAGTTAGCAAAAATTTCCGCGTGGACAAGGTTAACCAGCTAAGAAAGTATAAAACAGGGGAACCACTGAGAATCTATGAGGTCCACCTTCTCCCCACCGCAAACATCAAGGAAATTTACTCTCTGAAATCCATAGGCTACACAATGGTTGGCGTAGAGCCCTACGTTAATAAGCAGAGTAACCAATGCTTTAATTGTCAGCTTTGGAATCACGGTTCCAAAGGCTGCAAGCTACACCCAAAATGCGTCATTTGCGCCGGAAATCTCCCCTCGAGGGAATGTCCCAGTAAAGGTAAACCAGACGCCCCAATCAAATGTACAAACTGTAACGGCCCACACACAGCCAATTATCGAGGCTGCCCAAGATACCCGAAAAACATCCAAAGGAGCAAACTCCAAACAGGTAAATCCTTCGCTGAAGCAGCTAGAACCAATACCCAAAATGTAAACAAACCAGCAGCACCCAATGCACATACCCCCACCCCCATGCCAGGACAGAACGTAAATAAACAAACTCCCCAAAACCGCCCGGAGCAAACTGGCCCCCGAACCCACCCCACTGTGAACAATGGCTCCCTCCCCACCGGAGAGGGACTCAATGAAGTAATTGCCCTCGTGGCAGAAGTACGCAAAATCTTTCAGGGAATTCCTAATATTTCTGAAACCCTTAGAAACATCCAATCCACCGATAATGTGTGGGAGAAGTTTATGATCCTAACCGAGGCGTTTAGGCCCAATTGTGTCACCCCGTGATGGGTTTTTCCCCCACCGGGTTGTGTGCAGTCTCCTGGAATGCAAACGGACTTATAGGAAGGGTCGATGACCTACGAGAGTTTATTGGTAGAATTAAACCTGATATTGTACTTCTGCAGGAAACCAGACTCCTTGCAAATGATAGCATCACAATTCCCAACTATACTTTCTATTCAACGCCTAGCAGTACATTTCACGGCCGCAGGTGCAGAGGAACTGCTATTCTCATTAAAAGTATAATTAATCACCAATACATCCCAAACCCCAATCTCCACATCATCGAAGCAACCATGGTTTTGGTTAACCTCCCAAATATCCCGCCTATCAACTTTGTTTCGGCGTACAGACCCCCCTATGACACCCCCGCCCTCTTTACGATTGACTTCGAATCACTCTATGCCTATAACTCAGCCATATTTATTGCCGGGGATCTAAATGCTAAACACCGCAGTTGGAACTGCACTAGGACATGTACTTACGGAAAGCAGCTTTTGAGCTTCGCGAAGAAAACTAATGCCAGAATCATTGCGCCCGATACCCCAACTCACTTCCATTATAGTGGATCCACAATCATTGATATCGCCCTTGCAAGGAATATGCCCTACGACGCTAGCGCCTACGCGCTAACGGACCTCTCCAGCGACCACCTTCCTGTTAAATTTCTAATTGATACTGGGACCCCCCCGGAGATCCCTAAGAAATTCATCCCAAATTGGAAAAATTTAAAAGACCACTTGGGCCGCCAACCTGCCTCCCCCCCCCCCCCAGCTGTACAGATGACATTGACGCGGAAGTTGAAAGACTTACTGCGGAAATCATGACAGCCTACAGGCAATAGGGCTCCTGGAGAGAACTAATTAAAAATGATACCCCGAGCGAAATCAGAGAACAGGTCAGGGTGCGAAATAAATACAACAAGATTTGGCAGAGAACCAAGCACCCCTCTGATAAAAACAGACTTAATAGAGCCCAGGCCCATCTCAGGAAACTCTATAGAGATCACGACGATAGGAAATGGACCAACTTCTTCGCTGGAATTGAGCCAAGGGAGGAAGCTCTCTGGAAGCTCGTGAAAACATACACAGAAGATAAATATAAAATGCCCCCTCTTATTACAGAGAATCGCTTAGCCTATAAAGATATTGAAAAAGCCGAGGCGATTGCTGACAGTCTCCAATTGCAATTCAAAAACAATGACCTGGCCCCCCCCCCCACGGACTATATTGTCGATAGGAGAATTGAGATCCTAAACAGCAAACCGGCAAAAAATGACATCAACCCCTGTTCCCCGGCAGAAGTGGCCGAGGCGATCGGAAAACTTAAAAACAAAAAAAGCCCAGGCAAGGACGGCATCACCAATGTGATGATCAAAAATCTCCCTATCAGAATAATCCTCAGGATCACCTTCATAATAAATTGCATTTTTAAATTCAGCTACTTCCCCAAAAGTTGGAAGACAGCCGTTGTAGTGCCAATCTACAAACAGGGGAAAAATGCCCAAATCCCGGACAGCTACCGTCCCATTAGCCTGCTTTCTTCCTTGAGCAAGCTGGCAGAAACTGTAATTTTACATCGCCTGGAGGCTGAAACGGAAAACAAACTAATTCCCTTCCAGTTCGGTTTCAGGAAAGGGTTGTCTACCACAGAGCAACTGATCAGAATGACTGAGCACATTAGGGAGGGCTTCATTAACCGTGCCAGTACGGCCGCAGTGTTCATCGACATTGCTAAGGCATTCGATAAAATGCATAAACTCGAAATCCCTAGGCAATTAATACTGCTCATACAATCCTACCTCAAAGGCAGAAATTTCACTGTAAGAGTTGAAAAGGAACTATCCACTCTAAGGAATACTGAGGCAGGGGTGGTCCAAGGGTCGAGACTTGGCCCCCACTGCTTCAACATCTTCATCAATGACATCTGCCAAATGCCTGAAACGCAATTAGTCCTTTTTGCCGATGACACTGCGATCATGTGCACAGGCCCAAACGGAGCTCTAAATGTGGAAAATCTGAATAGACACCTGGCCGAATTGATTGGGTATTTTGGGCAACCTCGCCAACAGGCAATGTGTCCAGTCTCGTTACAGCTGATACAATTCGGGCTGTTTATTTTAGTTTCAATCTGGCAGAGTCTGGTCTCATGAGAACCATTGCATTTAATGTAACGCGGCTCCCACTTATAATTCCTGGCACTATGAAAGAAGTCTGAACAGTTGAAACACACGGTGGTTCGCTGTTTTTTTCCTATAATTCTCAATTGTGACTTTGAAAAGATTAATTTTGTTGATTTGAAAAATATCAACGTTAGGGGTTTTTGCAAGTTCAATAAGAAACATTGAGTGAAAAGTTTTAAATCTGAAGTTACGCAGTTGATTAATTTTAACAACTTTCAGGTTATTTTTTCTCAAGATCTTGGGAAATTAATTCTTTGCTATGGTCGGGAGGCAAGCCTTTAATTACTATTTTGACAGGTATATTTTCGAGAGTCGCAGAGCACATATTCTTTTTCCGATGTGTATAGAAATTCAAAAATTTTTTCTCTTTCATCAAGAGAGAATAGAGAAATCCTAATATACCCTCGATCATATTTAATTATGGTTTCGGGGAAATTTCTGGAGATTTTCTGAACAGTTAGATTATAGTCTTCGGTTAATTTTATGTTTATAGCAGGGATGGAGATTTTAGGAGAATCGTTTAAACTATCTTTCTCTGTAACGTCCATGAGGTGTAAAAATCTATTAGAAGTTTTAATTACTGTTTTAGCTTCTTCATACTGGGGTTTTGCAGCTTTTTTAGGAGAAACCAGTTTAAAGTCATTGTTAGGTGTTAGTTTGGTAGGAGAGAGAGAGAGAGTAGGAGTTTTAGTTGGAATAGGATTCGCATACTGACTAGATTCCACCATCTAAACAACCTTGATTACCGCGTGATGCCTGGTGCAGTTAACAATGGGACAAGGTTCATTAAACTTCAATGATGCTTCGGCGTGACTGATCTTCTCTTCATGTTTTCCAAGTTGATATTCGAAGCCAAATAAATGATAATCTCTACCTCCTTTTCCTGGAGGTCTCTGAGTGCGTTTCTACATTTCTGAGAGCATTCTTGCGAATCATAATTTATGTTTTCATAATGTGTTATTTTCTGACAAATTTCAATCTTGGAAGGTTGTTTGTAACGGTTGTCTTTGACCCATGTTTCAGTGTATTTTCTGGACGAATCATCCGTCGCTTAGCCTGAGTTACGGCGAGATGATTTGGATTTTACGCTAAATGCTCTCTGGGATGATGCATTATGCCGAATGACCAGCACTTTGCACCCCTTTAATATGTGCACAGAAACGCGCTCGTCTACACTGCAGTTAGGAACATCAACATTGAAGTGGGCAAAAGTGGGGCTTTCTTATGTTCATTTTGATGAGTCCAGATAAAACCTGGAAAGTGTTTCTCGTCGTAACATTATCTAGAGGAAACGTGAAGCGCGTTTTCATCCTAGAGAAGACATCTTTTCCCGTCTGAGGTGGTCATGGTCTAGACAAGCATCGTGATGGACAAACTGAAAGACCTCCCGACTTCGACAGGGGCTCAATTACCACTTTAACCCTCTCACATCTATCGAGGCGATCCCGGGTGGTCAAAAATTTCTCCTAACAGCAACGAAGGATGGTCTGAGGCGGTTGGCTTCCTCTGAGTGGAGGTGAGGTTCTGAGATTGCTTAAATCTAGTCTAATTTATCTAGTCCAATTATTCTCACCAACCACAGCTCATTTATCTGCGCCTTAAGGGAAGGATATAGCAAGGGGGGTAAATGACCACCCAGGCTGGGAGAGTCCAATTCATGTCGCTTTCCATCCAAGTTTCCGGGTTTCATAGGCGTTAGAAGAAAAATGTCGCCTCTGAATTAAAGAGTTAAGAAACAGTGACGAAATCTTTCAGATTACCGTTCGCCTGCTTTCACGCACTGTCGGACCTTTCCATTCATTAGTCCGTTTAAATCAATGATTTATTACAGTTTTTTTTTCGGAATCGCAGAAAGGGAAAAAAACGAGAAGGAACTTTAATTTTTTCCTCTATCCAATATACCTCTTCATAGAAAAAAGTACAGTTATAAAAAGTAACTTAAAAAATTCATTTTTATGTTTTTTAAAGTTGAATTATTTGCTTTTAATCAAAATTTTGGCTTAAATCTGGGACAAGAGTAAAAAATCGAAACTATTTCGGATTAAAGCTATTTTCTACCAGGGGGTTCCTAGACAAAAGCATACCAAATCTCAACGATAATTCGAAAAATCTTACTGATAACTCACATAAACAAGTGTTGGCGCGTTAGTGATGAATGTTTGGGCCGTTCCGTTTGCGCCAACACTGTAGCTTGGCGCGAATGAAAAGCAGTCTGAAAGCATATTCAAAGATATTTTTCCAAGTAATCACAATATAGATAATGAAAGGAACTCTTAGTTTGAAGTAATTAATTAATAAAATTATTTTCCAATCCATTAGAAAAAGGTTTACCTAGGGAGAAGCCAAAAAATATTAAGATATAAATTATAGATGATGTATTGTGTTTGGGCTCATTATCAGTAATGTGTAAATATTAAGTTCTCATGACATAAGATTTGGTTTGGTTTTTGTTTATTGGCGTAAGAGTCATTCGTTGGCAATACTGCGATAGACTAAATGTCATATTTATGTCTAAATAAAATAAAATACTTAAATCGCGCCCTAAAGCAGCCGAAGGCTACAAGAAGTGAGAAAACGATTCTATTAACATTTTACAGATGTCAATTATTTACAATGATTTTTTATGTCAATAGTTATGGTTAAAAAAAGGAAAACTGACTTAAATCTATATATATATAAAACTCAACGTATGTATGCATGTATGCATATACGTTTGTTCCAGCATGACTTCCGAATGGCTGCATGAATTTTGATCAAACTTGGTACAGAGGTTCCTCATTAGCCGACTTGAATTACTGTAGGGGCAAAGAAGCTCTAACCCAGGACCTCATGACAGGATGGGCCAAAGTCTACAAATACATGTAACAAATAGGCCGTTGACATGCTTGCAGTTTTTCATGATACTCGGTACAGAGGTTCTTCATTAGCCGACTTGAAGTGCTGTAGGGGAAAATAAGCCCTAACCCAGGTCCTCAGGGCAAGATGGGCCAATGTCTCGAAAAATGCATGTAGCAAATAGGCTGGTTGACATGCTTGGCGATTTTGATGAAACTTGTTACGCATGTTCTTCATTAGCCGACTTGAAGTATTGTAAGAGTAAATATGCCCTAACCCAATCCCTCTGGGTAGAGAGGGGCAAAGTCTCCAAAATACATGTATCAAATAGGCCGATTGACATGTTTACCGATTTCAGTGGATTAGGCGATTTTTATGAAATTGGTACACATCTTTCTAATTAGGCAACTAAAAGTACTATAGGGGTAAATAAGCGCTAATCCAATCCGTCAGGGTAGTGTGGGGCAAAGTCATTTAAATACATTTAATAAATGGGTCGATTGGCATGAAACTTGATATAACCGGGACAATTTTGATGATAGTGGGTATATATATTCCTGTTAGGCTGTCTAAAAGTAGTGTCTAATAAACGGCAATCCATTTCTTCAGAGAAGGGTGGAGCAAAACTATCAAAATACACTTAATTTGTACGGCCGATGAACATGCTGTTGAATATGGCTAGGGCGATTTTCACGATATTTTGTACATATCTTTCTCAGAGTCAGAGTAAAAATACTACATGGGTAAATAAACTTTTAACACAATTCCTTCAAAGTAAGGTGGTGTTAAGTCGTTTAAATTCCTCTAACAAATGGGCTGATTGACATGAAATTTGAAGAATTTTGAGGGAATAAGGAAATCTTGATGATACAGAGTACATATGTTCCTCGGGCTGACTAAATTTTATGGAGGGATAAATAAGCTCTAATCCATTTCATCGGAGTAGGTTTGGGAAAAATCCACAAAATACATGTAAACCCTTGGACCGATTGACATACTGTTGGATACTTCTAGGGAGATTTTGACGGATTTTGGTACACATACTTCTAATTAGTTAACTCAAAATATTGTAGGGCTTAATAAGCAATAACCTACTCTATGAGGTTATGATAAGACAAAGTCGTTTAAATAATACGGCAGATGGACTATTCGCATGAAGTTTGATAAGGCTCGGGCACTTTGATGAAAAATTAAACATATGTTCCTCACAAGCCAAACAAAAGCATTTTAGCACAAATATTCACTCAATACCTTAAGTAGGGTAGATGAAAAACAAAGGCCTATTAACACGAAACTCGATTTGCTGGAGCGATTTTGATGAAACATTGGTACGCATGTTCCTTTTTAACCGACATGAAGCAGTATTAAGGTAAATAAGGCCTGAACCAGTCCATCAGGATAGGTTGGGCAATGTCTCTGAACTACACGTTAAAAAATGGATTGATCGAAATAAAACTTAACTCGGAGGTTTCAACATGTCGAACTAAAAAATTAGAGGGGGTTAAATCTTTTTTTTTTATCAGCCCTTTAGGATGATAATTACCGATAAGGCACGGAGAAATGTTTATTTAGAACGACTGGAGCAACTTTGCCGAAACATGTTTCATTAGTTAATTTAGAAACGCTAATTGTTAAAATGTTATTTTAAAAATGACACCGAAATTGTTCAACAACAGCAACGAAAAAGAATACTTCATTGAGAAATAGGCCCTATCTTGCAATCTTCTGGATTGGGTGGAGGTCTGTCATTGAAATACATTGAGAAAAGGGACCAATTAGCATGAAATTTTTATGGTCAGGGTTCCTACAATAATAAGATGACCCAAAAAATTTGGTTAATAATGCAAGAAATATATGTAATACGCTACTGTCCAAAAGTATTTTTAGATTGCTAAAATGCGAAACATTTGAAGTTAATTTGAATATAATGTTCAGGATCATTTGTAGAGAATCTTTGTACATACAATCGAGGGAACTCACATTTTAGAGTGAAAATTTTGTCACAAGAAAATTTAGGGGACCGTCCACAAATTGAAGAAGACGAAACTGATTTGGGCTCACCCCGTTTCACAGAAAGTTGATAATGTTTTCAAATTTTCTTCAATCTTTTTGCTCCTTATGCACATTGCTTGCATGCATTTTCATTAAAATATCATGAATATTCGGGAAGATATAAAGGTTTCTATAAACCATCCAAATTTTTCGTATGTTTTTGGCTTATACATCCAGAGTTTAACGCCAAATTTTGCGAAACTTATAGAATATTCGACATTATGCTAGAGAAATATTGTATTAAAATTTGAAGTAAATATCTTGAATATTTGAAGAAATATGAGTATTTTTAGTAAATACTTTTTAATTGTGCATGCAAGAAACATTACGTAAATTTTCTTTCATAACTTCGAAGTCAGGTATCAAAGGGACTTTACAAAAAACTTCCAGTTGATTACCAATAAAATTTAGAAAGTTGTGGGCATTGCAACCAGCAGAAGTTATGTTGTTCACTAAGAGAAACAAAATGATAAGGAGTTTTCGATAAATAATTAATTTTTAAACTTGAATCTTCGGGTATTGATCTTCGAAGTGCAATTATATATATTTCATTTATATGTTCAAATGTGTACTCAGGATATTCAAATTTCATAAAATTCAATATTGCTGTTATAAATTATTGTTAATCTTAGCTATAAAAGTAAATTCGGAGAAAAAAATCATGGAAGGGATTTTTTTAAAGTTTTTTCAGAAAAATATGAAAAAATTGGAAGAAAATCGTTTAAAAAGCATTTTACAAAAATATAAAAGATCCACTCCGATATCTATTGCAACTTCTTGTCTCTCACACTTGCTGTAAGTAGGTTCTTAACTCACTTCTATAAAATTACTTGAAACATTACTGCTTATGTCATGAGACTTAATATT
>BGPR01029528.1:0-19231 GCA_013235015.1 Araneus ventricosus | reverse complement strand
TTAAGATTATATAAATCTTCCTGTGTAATACATATTTCTAGAATCCATTAGCAGAAAATTGAAAAAAAACTCAGAAATTGTTTTAATTTTATATTTATTGAAATTTTGTGAAGTAATAATTTTATAAAATTGAAAGCACATTGATCCAGAAAATTTAAAAAAATTCTCACAGAAAGACTGATACTTAATCACTGTACAGAAAGTAGATTCTGTCAAACTTATTAAAAGAGGATGTGCTGCGAGAACTAAAAATGAAAAGCTATGCTCTTGGAAATAAAATAGTCCAAAGAGCAATAATATATTTTCCTGGACACTTTAATTTGTGGCACTATGCTTCGCGGTCCTTTGGTGAATGAGATTTGATAACAGTAACATACCGGTTTGAGCTCAATTCTAGTGATAGAAGGTGTTGTTAGAAGTTTGAGTTAAACATTAAATTTTAAAAACGTTGGCAAAAATTTAGAGAAAATTCTGACTAACCAACTGGAATTAGGTATCATCTAAAAAAGACTGTAGCCTTTCCTTTAAGATAGTATAAAAATAGAATTCTTTGAACAATAAACTTGTCAGAAGAATTCATGAAAACTGTCTAATAAATGAGGTAAAACGGTCTTAATCTAGTTATATAACGTTTAAATAACTTTTAACAAAAATAATCTCTGAAAATGAAAAATAGAGTTATACCTTGGACTTAGAACATTACACCCTTGAGTAAATGCCTTTGGTGCAAATTTCATGTCGCCACTAAAAGCTACCGGCCGTTTAAGAAGAGGTCCTTGAGAGACACACACAGACAGATACGCTTTTACTCTGTTTTAGTATTATAGAGTTCTTTAGAATTACAAAATAAACAGAGGAAAAACAATGAACAGCTTTCAATTCCGTGTACTCAACCAATCTTGGAAGCCACATTGTCTAAAATTGTTCTAAAATCATATATTTCTTTATTTCCGTTCTCGATTTTATCGTGCATAGGAAATCCTTGCAAATGAATAACATCTATCTAAAATTTATCCATGGTTGCTTGATTGATATGCCCTACTATGCACAATACGTAAACTGGATGCTTGTATTTCTTGTATTTCCTCTAGAGTGTAAACCAAGGCTCCACTCACTACGAAATGGCTCCCCACTTGCTACACTGCCAAGGGAATCGACTCAGAAAAAAATATCTCCTGACTTAGTGCGGAAGAGAGAAGAAAATACTTGAACTTTTAGGAAAACAATTAAATAAAATTCATGAAAAATTATATTTCAACTTTTTTGCTTTTAACTTTTTTCGTTCATTAGCGCAAGTGTAATCCATCGCATTGAATATTCTTATTACTGCTACATGGGAGAAGCGTGAAGTGAAATATTTCCATAACATTTTTTTGGCGATATTTAGGCCAAAATATATAAAAATTCGTTAATACTCAGTTTGTATCTACGATAGAGATCGGCATTGCTAAGAGTTAAATCTCTTTTTGTCCCAAGAAAAACAAAATGATGAGTGGTTCTTGCAATAAATTGATATTTTTTAAAATGGAATCATAAAAGTAGCAGTCATCTCTTTAAAAGTGTGAATCCTGGAAATCACTGACTCTTATAATTATAAATCTAAAAACAAATATACAGAATGGCATTTCGATGATAACTTATTCACGAAAATAGCTCCGTACTGTCATTTGTCACTGTGAAAGCACAATTCTCTGAAATAAAAAATATCATAATTTTTTCCTTACATATTTCTATTTGATCAAAGCTCATAGTCTACAACTCATTTTTTGAAATGAATTTAGTAACTTCTCGTGAACGTGAACATATAGTGAATTTTAAGAGTTAAAATGGGAGAAGTGCTGCCCTTTATTACAGAAGAAAGATAATGAAATTAGTGCTATCAGATGCTGTTATTTTAGTTTTATTTCTTTAATTTTTCCGTAAAAAAAGATTAATTTTAAAAACTTCTCAACTAATATACTTAATATTGACATAATTCTTCGAAGATCACAATTCTAGATTTGTAGATTGCTCTTGTTAAGTCGTTATGACTATTTTCTAAATAGATCATCGGAAATGGCAACTTATATGTATACGCTAAAAAATCACATACCGTATACAACAAATAATTCTTCAAGTGAATTAAATCTCTACCAATGTTTGGAGGCCTTCAGTCATTCATTGACTGACCTCCAAAAGAAGTGCAAAGATTCTGTCGCATATTGGTTCGCGCTCTCGCATACAACATACAAACACTTTCTAAGTATAGGATATTGAATTTTAAATGAAGGACTACAAAATAGAAGCAATAGGAAAGAGAAAATTTTACTTATCAGTGATCAAGGAACAAGTGTGTTTCTAAAAAACTGATTTCTTTCCAGTGTTCTTATAATGGGTTGGAAAAAATTTAGTTGTGGGATAACTTACTTATCAAGATTTCGGAAAATGTGCCATCATGGGTCGAAATGAGTTCCAGAAGAAAATTTCGCGGAAAATGCGCTCAACGTAACGAGAATAACAGCGACAGTAGAGAACTGTTCGATCTGGAAGACTGTGCTGATCTGCTACAATCGGATGAGATTTCTACTACTGATCTTCACATCCCACATGCTTTTCTAAACGAGGATTTAGCAGGTGAACCTGAAGACTGCAGCAAAAGGCCTAATGGAGCTCCTAGCAAAGCTCAGCATTTGCAGCATGCATTTACGCACTTTACTCATTTAAGGCCTCATCATCGTTAGACCCCGCGTGTTCTCTGCATTTTTGTCTTTTCTTGATCATAAGTTGTGGTCCTAAAAATTTCTCAAAAAACCCTTTCGAATACGCCTGCATAGAATAGTATCAATTGGACATTTACACGAATACCATCAAGAGGAACCAATAGTTGCAGATGTATAATTTGTTATTTTTGTTTTGAAATGGTAATGCATATATATGGAATCTTATTTACTTTAAATGATTACATATAACATAATAGTACAGAACTTTTTGTTCTTCCTTAGGGTAAACGTTTAATTATATTCTTTTTTCGTTTTCTCTTTCCCTGAAAAAATTCTCACATTTGAAAGGATTTAATTTCAAGGATATACTAATATTATAAAATAATTGTACATAAAATAAATAAATTAATTAAAAAAGCTACTGATTATCGTATTATACTGTTGCAAATAATTCCTTTTTTCCTTAAATTATATTTGTTTTGAGAAACTCCTATGGGTAATTTTAAACCATATCCATAGTGCAGAAGTAATAGTAAAGCTTTTAAAACAACATTGTATTATCATATTCCATATAATGTAAATTACATTTATTGCTATTTTTTTCTTTCAAAGTTGATTGGCCAAGCGTAATTATTTATATTATTTTCAATCCTTTTATTGAAAAAAAATTTACATTTTTTCTTCAATATTTTAAATCTACCTATCATCGAAATTTTGAAAATGTATAAATATCTGAATCTAGCCGCTGTCTTTAATGATCATCGATATATTTTCTTTGAATCTTATATTGCTTTGATTTAATGGCATGCATTTAAGGTACAATTGTTCATGGAAAGAATTTTTCTGTATTAAATATTCTATATATGTAAAAAAAGTTCTGCTGGCAATCCTTAGAAAGGATAAAATCGCACTCAAATTTAATTCTTCAGAAAACATATATATCTGAGTCTTGTTCGTTGAACTGTATTTACTTCAAAAATAATACCTGTAGATACATAAAAGGAGATGTTAAAGTAGAACATATAATTCTATAAATGCGTTCTGCTTTGTTCACTGTATTTGCGACTATTCTCAAAACTATTGAATTATTTAGAACTTTTTTTTGGTCATTTATTAGTCATTGAAAGCATCATTTAGGATAATAAAGAACCAGAAGAATTATTTCCATAATTTGGTTCCCTGTTTCCTGGGTATTTGTTTAGTAACGCCAATCTGCTGCTTACTATTTGCTATTTGTAGACATTCTAGTATTTAATAATAGTGGAATAATGAAATCGCTATTTGTTCAAACTTGATCTACTTTGTCCGGTCCATTTTGTTAGATAGTTGAATACTTTATGGCTTACTATTTTTAGTTTTATTTTACTATTTATCGACTCTTGAAAGCATTACTTTAGAAAGAAAAAAACAACGGCATTATTTTCTTGCAGCATTACTTTGTACCAGTGCATTCTTGTACACGCCAAACGTATTCATTATCTTATTTTCCAAACATTTTTATTATAGTTCGTCCCCCCAAAACATAATGCAGCTGAAAACTAGAAGTCTTTACTTGGTTTCCTAATATTTTTATACATGGCTTTTATATATATATATAAAAAAAAGGCCTCCAAATAATTGAAATTGTACATGGTTTATATTGTACTTGAGCACCTATTTAGCCTAGAGAAATGAGCAAATATCTGTGTAAATATTCTCCTTCCTTATAACCTTTTGAATATGGGAACTGAGCTTTCTACTCATTTTTTATCATTATTCTAATAACTAATATAGCCCTTTACTACTCAACCATTACTATCTCTTTAAATTTAATCACTTAATATATTCATTTATATACTAGCCAGAACAGAGGTGGGGTACTATTTTGCCTGAAATGACCTACTTGAACCAAAATACTGAAAAATTAATATGCTTTTGTAAAATCTCGTAAATGAGCTTGTCACATACAACATACACATGAATCAAAATGATAAGACTTTATTAGTCTAGCGGTTAGCAGTCTGTTCCATAAAATAGACACAGTAGCATAATCCCACTGCATTCACTTTATCTTAGGCTGTGAATGTGGGATACATTTCTTCTTAGATGGAATAAGAAAGCTTCTGCTATAATGTAAATACGTTTCATAGATATTGTTGGTTTTGAAGTATTTATGTAGGCAATGCATTGCAACTGAACGAAGCAATTACCTTTAGAGAAGAAAATTTTATTTTTACTGATTGGAATTTAAATTGCATACGTTCTTTACCCCAATTTTAATAAATATTTTAAATTATTTTCAAACAATTTTTGACAATGCTCTCTATAATGTAATTTATTTTAAACCGATTTATTGTTTTATCAAATACTTAAATCCTATGTTTTTGCCGCTGTAAAAATTATGATAAAATATTGCTGTCATTGAATAATCCAAGATTTGATGTTTTTATTTAGAGAAAGGAAGAATTTTTGCTTCTGCTTTTATTTCGGAGCTTGTACATCTTTCAACTTGTTTGCACAGTAATCCAATGACGTTAGTTATTTACTTTCTCTATGCGATGCTTCATTTAATCTATCAAATTTTTAAATAATCCCAACGAGCGTGTAAATGCATTCAAGGTTATTTAGTCTGGTTACTACCGAAAGGAGAGAATCTAATAAAAGCTAGAAGGAACAGTATTCAGCGTTCTTCCAATCAGTCACACAGATACAAAAATGAAGAGAATGGTACTTCGGATATTTGTAATAAAATCCACGATGTGAAAGAGCTTTTGATGTCGCTGTAGCAAGGATGATGAAGAAAAAAATGGAGGCTCAAGTTTTTTAGATTCGTGCCAATTGGTTCAAAGGCCGGAGACAAAAGGAAAAGGGGGGTTGGACTACTGGCCAATTTGGTCAGATAAAATGGGAGTTGTCGAACGAAAATCGAAAGCCGCTGCTGCGAAAACTGTTTTATTAAGCATAAAATATTATAATCTATACTTAAAAATATTTTTATCCCGAGCAACGACTTTGTATATCATCTAGTATCTTATAACTTATGTTTGACTTTATCTTTTACGGTGTATTAGTCCTTTTCCTTAATGTTTCATTTGGTAATTCTTACGTATCTTAAAATTATTTTTTCGAAAAATAACGATTTATTTCTTACTGTAAATTTAATCCAACATCATTTCGTTGGATTTCTTTAATTCTACAGCAATTAAATATTTTAAACCTCATGCCAAGATATTATTTCGTCAACTTAATTGAATTATTACAACATTTTAAGGCGCAAACCAACTTGTTGTTCCAAAAGTCATAAAAATTTTTTTCACACAGTTTAAATTCCGATAGCAAATTCTAATTGACAGTTTTTTTTAAACTTACCTTCATTCCCATTTCTTTATTTCAGTTTTTATCCGAGCACAATATTATTGCAGTGGCGAAAAATAAAAATGGAAAATCAACAATATTTTTATCGTTTTGATTTCGTTTCCAAAACTTTATGTTATTGTTTTTTTTCCAATTTCTATGACATTAATCCTCTAATTCACATATCCCCATGGATATTGCTAGTTTAAATAGTATACAATTTCGGTAAACCGACCTAAAGGGGAGGAAGCCGTTTCCGATAACGATTGTTTCGGTTGAGACAGGAACATCTATTACTATTTTGTGCATAATTACGTTATGCATTTCTCAAATATTATGACTTTAAAACGAATTCAAACTCTCTTTGCAGGCTACACATATGTGTTTTATTAACTCTTTAATCCTGAGGATACGTTTTTCTTCTAGCTCCTTTAAAACCGGGACTTTTTGGGAGTAAACGACATGAATTGGACACTCCCAACTTGGGTAGTCATTTCAAAACCACCCCATCCACTGCTTTAACATTTCCTTAACACACACGGAAATGGGGCTGTTTTTGGAAAGTATCCACTACCCCGCATATCTCCTAAGCGATCTCAGAACCTCACCTCCCTTGAAAAGAATCCAACCGCTTCAGACCGTCCTTCTTCGCTGTTAAGTGAATTTTTTAGACAGCCCAGCTCGGTATAAGAGAGTTAAAGTCAATCCCCCATCGGGAGTTATATTCGTACCGTTGGCGCCCGATGGACAGAGGTAACCAATATCGTAGTTAAAACATTTAAAGCCCAATTAGTCACTAAACCACCAAAAGGACAAACTGGGTATCATCATTGGTGTTGAAATAGAAAATCATTACAAATCATACTCTTAAATAAATATAGAGTGTGAAATATAATAAGTAGCTCAAGAACGAATGATTCTCTTTGATAAAAGACACACCTAGAGAACATGGATTTTAAATAATCGGTTCAGATGCTATTCATGAGGCATATATAATAAATAAAAGAATAGGTTTCAGCCTTTGAAATTTTTTTTCGCACCACACATAAACGGGCACTTTCTGCAAGAAACATTATCACCAGTGCAATAACCTAAGATTGTTTTTATTCGCTACGGACATTTGATATCAAAGTAGAGGAGAGATTCTAACTCACATCTTCATATATAAAGACTTTAAAAGGAATCTACTATAGTCCCTTTTATGTACAAATGCACATGCTGTTCTCTTATCTTTTTAATTGTCTAATGTAAATAACTATTCTGGTTATTTTAGCAAGCATTTGTGCAAAATAGTCTGTAAGTATAAAAGAATATTCTTACTGTTTCGAACTGAAAATAAATTGAAAAAACGTGATTAATTAAATATTTATTGATATTATTCTACATCTATAGTCAACACAAAATTAATACAATTTTTTTTTTCATTTTTTGTGAGTTAATTGATATTTTTTTGTTTGTACTCATTCTCAAAAGAAAACTTCACACAATCAAAATATTATAGGTAAAAAGAACCGTTTGAAACATAAAATTTAGCTTACTGTTTGAAACATATAACAAATCCATAGAACAAAGGAAAAAAATTGTAGCAAGTAACAATTCGAATTTTATAGCTAAATTATGTTCTGAATGGTCGAAAAATATCACATAAAATTGCAAATAGTATGAATACGTTTGGCATATTCAACAAATGCACTGGACAAACGAAGAATTATTGCGGAAATAATGCGTTCAATAAAAAAGAGTTGAAAATATAAATAATTACTTCCGCTAAGCGCTGAAAGAAAAAAATATGATAAATGTATTTACATTTATTATGACAATATTGTACAATGTTGTTTTAAAAACTTTACTATTACTTCTGCTACTTATGGTTATAGATTTAAAATTGCAACAAGGAGTTTCTCAAGCAAATATAATTTAAGGAAAAATTATTTGTAGTATAATATAATCGATAGCTTTTTAATTAATTTATTTATTTATGCAATTTCAATTATTTTATAATGAGAAATTTATAATGATGAAATTAAAATCGCACAAATGTAGATAATTTTTTCAGGAAAAGAAAAAAAAACGAAACAAAATATAATTAACGATTTTGCCCCCTAAAAGGAAACAAAAAATATATATTTTTTATTATTTAATTCATTTTAAAGTAAAATAAATTCCATATATGCAGACCCATTTCAAAAAAACAAAAATTAACACTGATATTATGATCATCGCTGCTGTATTATCGTGTTGAAAACGTTAAATATAGAATATAATTATCTATATGCAGCGTATTCCAAAAGGGTTTTGAGAAAATTTTAGGGACCAGAGCAAACATCAAGAAAAACAAAAAATGCGAAGGCACGCGGGGTCTCAAATGACCTTAAATAGGTAAAAATTGCGTAAGCCAGTCTGCAAATTGTGACTTTGCTTGGAGCTCCGTTAGGCCTTTTGCCCTTGGTCTTCTAGGATCACCTGAAATCACTCGTTTAAGAAACAACATTGGAGACATTGAAGATCAGTAGTAGAAATCCATCCGATTGTAGCAGAAATCCAGGAAACACATCTTCGAACGAGTTTTCTCTTCTAATTACTTTGTTTATTCTCCGTTACACGTTGAGACGCATTTTCGCGATTTTCTTCCTTTGAACTTCATTTGCGACCCCATGTTAATTGCATTTTTTCCCGTCTTGATAAAATAGTATCACACAACTTAAATTTTTCCAACCCGTTTTGAACACCCTGAATGAAATCAGTTTTTGAAAACACACTTATTGTAATGTTCTGAAAAGTAAAATTTTCTTTTTCTATTGCTTCCTACTTTGTAGTCCTCCATTTAAAATTCAATATCTGTACTTTGAAAGGAAATGTTTGTGTTTGTATGTGTGTGTGTGTGTGCGTGCGCGAACCATGTCTTGACGAATCTTTTGCACTTACAGACAAGAAATTTCGTAGTCGGTATGATGACTGAAGGCACCTCGAAGCCCGAATTATGAAATTTAATTCATGAAGAATTATTTGTATTACGGTATGTGATTTTTAGTACGTATACGCCCATAGTACCATTTCTGACGAACTCATTACAAAAATAGATACGCCTTCAGATATAACAACAATTGCTACAAATTCCTTCGAATGAAAATTGTCTTGAAAGTCTAATATAATTTAAGGTGTTTGAGAAGTTTTTAAAATTAATCACTTTTTTGGAAAAAATTTAAGAAATAAAACTAAAATAACAGCATCTGAAGCACTAATTTCATTATCTTTTCTTGTGGTAATAAGCGGCGCACTTCTCCCTTATTTAACTCTTAAAATTCACTATATGTTTCGTTCTGAAAGTTACTAAATTCATTTCAAAAATGAGTATTAGACTTGTAGCTGATCATAAATATGTAAATGAAAAAAATTAGTATTTTTTATTTTCAGGAAATTTGTGCTTTCACAGTGAAACAAATGAACGGTATCGGGCTATTTTTCGTCCGAATAAGTTATCATCGAAATGCCATTTATATTATGTTTAATTTACAATTATACGTTGGTATTTAGGATATTCAAACTTTTTAAAAGTCGATATTACTTTTGATGATTCCATTTTAAAAAATATCAATTTGTGCAAGAACCCTCATCATTTTGTTTCTCTTGGAGACAAAAAGGAATTTAACTCTTGCAATGCCGATATCTTTGTGAATACTAACGGTATTGAACTGGAATTTTTATATAATTTGGCCTAAATATCTGGCTCTTAAGTTATGACAGAAAAATTTCGCTACGCTTCTCCCATGTGCAGTAATAAAATGGTCAATGCGTGGATTCGCTGCGAAACCAATGAACGAAAAAGGGTTAAAGCAAAAAGATTCAAATATTTTTTGTCGATTTTTATTTAATCGTTTTCCTAACGAGTTCAAGTATTTTCTTCTCTCTTCCGCACTAATCAGAGGGAGATATTTTTTCTAAGGTCATGTTCAATTTGGCAGTGTAGCAATTTGGGAGGGGAAGCTGTTGTAGGGGTGGATCTGTGGATTTACACTCTAGAGGAAAATACAAGAAATGTGTAACAACCGGTTCTTAATTGTGCATAGTCGGACATATCAATGCAAACAACCGATAATTTTTTTTAAAATAGATATTATTCATATTGCGCGAAAGTTCCTATGTGCACTATGAATAAAAATCGAGGAACGAAATAAAAAATATATATGACTTTAAAGATCTATTTAGACATTGTGGCTTCAAAGATTGATTTGATGAACCTGGAATTGAAAATTTCATTTGTTTTCTCTTCTGCCTTATTTTGTATTCTAAAGAATCTATAATATAGAACAGAAAATACATGCGTCTGTGTGTGTGTCTGTAACAAGACCTCTTCTTAAACGGTGCTCGGTAGCGACATGAAATTTGCACACGACATTCTGGGCTGAATTGAATTTCTAGGTGAAATGTGCTATTTTCAATTTTCAGAATTATTTTGTTAGCAAAATATTTAATTAAATAACGAAAATTAAGCCGTTTTAAGCCTCATTATTAGGCGTTTTTCGCCAATTGCTTCTGAAATATTTATTGTTCAAAAATTATTTTTATACCATCTTAATGAGCAAACAACTATCTTTTTAATGACACTATTTCCATTGTAGTACAGAATATTCTCTAAATGTATTTAACGTTTTAAAATTTAATTTTGACGCAATTTCTAACAACACTTTCTATTCTTCTATAATTAATAAATAATAATTAAACTCTATAATAATAATAATAATAAACTTCTATAATTTAACTCAAGACATTTTATTGTTTATCAAATTCTTCATTCACGTAATTTGCCACAGAGAAAATTAATGTAAGAAAATATTGTTTTCTTTAGGCATTTTTATTTGCAAGTCAGACTTTTCATTCGTGGTATGTCGTGGAATATACCTCTTTTAATGTGGTTGCACAGTAATATATTCACTGTGCAATTGGATTAATTACTCCTTCTGTGAGAATTTTTTAAAAATTTTCTGGATCCATTGTGCTTTTTTTCAATTTTCAAAAATTATTACGTCCTAAAATATTTCAATAAATAGCAAAAATTAAAACAATTAACGGCGTTTTTTCCTCAGTTTTCTGCCAATAACTTCTGAAATATGTTTTACAGGAAAATGATTTATTTATATTCTTAAAGAGAAGAAAATTTTATTTTTACTGATTGGAATTTAAATTGCATACGCTCTTTTCCCCAATTTTAATAAATATTTCAAATTATTTTCAAACACAAATTTGACAATGATCTCTATAAAAATAATTAATTTCAAACCGGTTTATTGTTTTATCAAATCCTTCATTCCTATGTTTTTGCCGCTGTAAAAATTATGATAAAAATATTGCTGTCATTGAATACTTATATAATCCAAGATTTGATATTTTTATTTAGAGAAAGGCAGAATTTTTGGTTCTGCTTTTATTTCGTAGCTTGTACATCTTTCAACTTGTTTTCACAGTAATCCAATGACGTTAGTTACTTACTTTCTCTATGCGATGCTTCATTCAATCTTTGCAAATTATTAAATACTCCCAATGAGCGTGTAAATGCATTCAAGGTTATTGAGTCTGGTTACTACCGAAGGGAGAGAATGTAATCAAAAATAGAAAGAACACTATTCAGCGTTCTTCCAATCAGTCACACAGATACAAAAACGAAGAGAATTGTATTTCGGATATTTGTAATAAAATCCATGATGTGAAGGAGCTTTTGATGTCACTGTACCAAGGATGAGGAAGAAAAAATGGAGTGTCAGGTTTTTTAGATTCGTGCCAATTGGTTCAAAGGCCGGAAACAAAAGGAAAAGTGGGTTTAGAATACTGGCCAAGGGGGTCAGATAAAATGGGAGTTGTCGAACGAAAATTGAAAGCCGCTGCTGCGAAAAACTGTTTTATTAAGCATAAAATATTATAATCTATACTTAAAAATATTTTTATCCCGAGCAATGCCTTTCTATATCATCTAGTATCTTCTAACTTATGTTTGACTTTATCTTTTATGGTGTATTTGTCCATCTGAATAAAATCATTAACGTCAGCCTGCTCTAATGTTTCATTTTAGTGTTCTTATATCTTGTAATTATTTTTTCTTTCTAAAAATAAATGATTTATTTCTTACTGTACCTGACTCCAATGTTGGATTTAATTCAACACCAATTATTTTAAACAGTGCCAAGATATTATACAACTTAATTGGAAATATTGCTCCATTTAAAGCTAAACCAACTTCCAAAATATAAAAATATTTCACCAAAGCACCGATAGCAAATCTGTTCTGCTCTGTTTTGTGTCCATCTCCTTCCAATTCTCTTTATATTTCAGTTTTATCCTGAGCACACATTGAAGGTTTTAAGGAAAATGCAAAATGGAAAATCACAAAATATTTTTTTCCGCTTTGATTTCTGTCTCCCAAACCTAAGGTTGATGTTTCCACTTCTTTCAAGGATCCCCCCCCAATTTTCACAGTAATGCATGATGCTAGTTTTAAATCAGTACAATTTGGGGTAAAACCCCAAAACCAAAAGGGGAGGAAAGCTGTTTCAGATAACGATTTGCTCTGCTGCACAAGCAGCCACTTATCATTTTATGCATAATTGCATGTCAAATATTACACTTTGTCAATCAAACCTCTTGTAGGCCTTCTGCACTTAACCTTCATTAACTGTTTTATCCAGAGAGCTGTTTTTTTCTTCTAGCTCCTTTAGATCCAGAGACTTTGGGAGGAAACAAGGAACTGAACTCCAACGTCCTAGGCTTCACAGCATCCACCACACAATCTTTCCACACGCAATGGAAATTTGGCTTGCTTTGGAAAAGTATCCCTCTCACCGCTTTCATCTCCTAAGTGTTAGATCTGAAACCCCCACCCTCCCTTCAAAGCAGTTTTCTTCAAACCCACCTCAGACATACAGTCCTTCTCGCTTGCCGTTTAATGAATTTTTTAGACAGCCCCGCTCGGTGGTATAAGAGGGTCGTCATCCCCTCTATCAAGTATTATCTGTACCAGTGTTCAGTGGCAGCTTCAGGCGGAGGTAACCAATATCGCGTGGTTATTATATTTAATGCCCAATTAGTCACTAAACCACCAACAGGACAAATTGATAGATCATTGGTGTTGAATTGAAAACACTTACAAACTGTTTATACTTTAAATAAAGAAAGGTGTAGAGTGTAATAATGAATACAGCAATGAATCTTCTTTTATGTATAACTAAGCAAAAAACATGGATTCTAAATAATCATTAGATGCTATCTCAAGTAGGCTGCTATAAAAGGTTTCTAGCCCTGGAAAGCTTGCAACAAATATATAAATAAATTCTCTTCTGCAAAGGATATTATTACGCTTAGGCAATAAACTTAAGATTACATTTCATCGCTGGTCATTTGAAATCAAAATATTGATCTCAACTACCCATATATATAGCAAAATTTAAAAGGGAATTCAAGAGAATGCCTCTTTTGGGTGTAATGTCACTGTATTTTTCTGTTATCTTTATCAATTCAATGTAAATAACTATACTTGTTAATTCTGAAAATAAAAAAGTCTGTAGGTATAAAGAATACTTCTACCACCTGTTTAGAAAATAAATTGAAAAATATCAATTAACATTATATTATCAGCATATCGCAAATATTAATACAATTAGTCATAATTTTTGTGAGTTAATTCTATATTTTATTTGTACCTCATCTGAAAGAAACCACACTCAAATATTATATAAAAGAACCGTTTGAAAGTTTATAGCTTACTGTTTGAAAGATATAACAAACCATAGAATGTGCTGGAAAAATTGTACCCAAGTAACACTTCAAATTTTCTGAAGCAAATGGCAGGTTTCTATCCAAAATATCACAAATACCAGAATAGTATACATGCTTTTAAGGAGAAATAAAGTCAGACAAATGAAGAAATTATTACGGAAATAATGTTAATGACATTCCACTATACTTTCAAATGGTTATCGTGTCAAATAAAAATTAAAAATAGTACCATGGAGACAGCTCCATCCATTAAACACACCCAAATATGGTGATACAAGCTGAGAAATAAAAAGTTCTCATTGTTCAATAATAAATTCCTTTGAAATGGTTTATAAACAGGAAATAGTAGTAAACCTGAATGGCATATCAACAGATGCCTAAAGAACTAAACCAGTAGCAGCCAGCTTCTGTGTTTTCTATCTAAATGATGCCTTCTGGAAATTTATATTTCACAAAAAATCTTGAATATCATCTATTCCAACAATGCACTAAACAAACTAAAAAATCTTTATAGAAATAATAATGTTCAATGGTATTAGTGTTCACTGATCCTGCCGCGTTTGGTGCACATTTGATTATGAACAATTTTGAATGTAAACTTGGAGAAATAGAAGTGTAAAGCATAAAACATTTGTCAATTTGCAAGATGCAGAGAACAAGGGCAAAAAAAAAAAATGAAACAATTCTACTGAATAACAAAGAAAATTTAATTAGAAATTCTCTGGATATAAAACAAAATTAATTGGTAATTAAATTAATATTTGAAAAAACTGTATTAAAAAAGACCTACCTAAAAGTTTAAAAAAATGGCTTTAAACCCTGAGGATGACAAAGCATTTATTAAATTGATTGAAACTTCAGTACCCTTGTCGCTAAGTCGCAATGGCCGCCAAAGTTTTCACAAGGTCGCCAAATCACCAAAGTCGCCAAATCTGTTGAATATTAGCTCGAGATATAATGAAAAAAACGTACCGCGTGCATGAGAGCAAAGATATGTATGTAAGGCTGCTTCTGATGATCTCTCATGGACCCTATATAAATCTAGCAACCAAAGTCTGTACGTTAATAGTCGATATAACCACATAAACACAGGAAGGCATTGTATACAAAATATGAAAGTCGACGTAAAACATACAGACAAGAAAGTACACATTGCATTATCAGTCCTTGCTTGGTTTAATAAGATCCGTTCCAGCCATCAAAGCATAATTTAAAATCGATTGCGAAATTCTGACAGATATATGTATACAGCAATGGCATATAGGGAGAGAAGGTAGAACGAAAAAGAAAACCATCGGATATCTAAATTTAACTAATAACGGCACATGGCTAAATAAGCAAGGAAATGTAACTCCCCACAGTAAGATTATGTCGAATTTTAACAATATAGGCGTAATTTCACATTCGTAAACAGAGTAATTATTAGGAATACAAAGGTAATAATTATGTAACAATTTTCATAAAAAATATTTCCCAAATAAAATACACAAATTGGAACACTAAAAGAAAAATATGGAAATGAGAATATCATACGTATTGTTTTAACTCATTTTAACACAGAAAGTGCGGTACTTTTATATATATAATACCATTTGAAGAAACTTGTTTGAACTTTCTGAACATCACTGCTCAGCTATTGTTTTTTATTGATATAAATACAAGTAAGTCACAGGATACAAGAAACAAACATAATTTTACCTGCTGATAATGGCATTTGGAACAAATTTTATTTTGAACATAATCTCCACCAATTTTTTTTATGTGACTCATCCTATCGTTTTTAGCGCACAAATTCGGATGTACCCTGTGGTTGCTGTCCATAGTAGGACTTCTGTGTTGAATGTCGTCATCATCTCACATTACGTCATCGTCACGTCGGGATTAAAAATCGTTGACCAACCAGATTTTGAAACCAAGCGATTTTCATATATTTTCTCATTTTGCGAAAATCAATTGAAACAATATCTTTTAGTGTGTACTTTGTAGATGATGACACGTGTAAACACAATAACTACTTGAATAATAAACCTGTACACTTATACAACTGTAATTAAAGGACAAACAGATGAACAATAAGTTGAGAGAAGTTTGAAAAATACAAAACTGTTTCACTACGAATAAATTATTTCAGGTTCTTATCGGATTAAATTAATGATTTCTTCATCGTAAAGCTATCACAGAGTAGTAATCATAATAGATATCAAGCGGATTTGACAAGACAGAGAAGCGCATATGGAAAATAAAATAAAAAATAAATAATAAAGAATGCTGGAGAAAAGTGGGGCTAATGAAGAATATCGCGAAAATACGTTCAGCAGGAAAAGCATTTAGCTAGTTGCCTTTGGTCAAACCTTAATCCCTCATTCATTCTTCTGTCCCTACAAATCTCTGCTTTAAGAGACATTTACTGATTAGAATATCAAAGATCTTACAATGAGGATCACAGAATCACTTCCATAAAACCAGGAAATAAGGTCTTGGATTATCCTAAGGTCACTTCTTGTATGCGTCGTCAATTTAATTTTGACTCAGACTCCCTCCTTAAACAAAAATATATACTCTCATTTAGTATTCACAACAAAAGAGTCATATTGTGGCCACAATGATTTCTGCACCCTATCAAATGCTTAATTCTAACAACTTTGAAACAACGCATTTTCGCCATTTTTAACTTTTCATCGTCATTTCGACTCATTAATTTGTATTTCCTTGTCTGTAGAATTACACCCTCTTTAATTTTCAGAAGTCAAAAGTTACTTTTGAAATGTCCTCCGTAAGGAAATCGTTGTGGGAAAACAAACTTTTATATTGTTCTAAAAAGAAGAAATTTATTCTTCTACTTTATTCCTCTCTTCATTTAATATTCAATATTTTAATACTAGAATTTGAAATACTTTTCATCTCCTCACTACAAGATTACATCATCAAATCTAGAACAGCCACATAATAATCACATGAAAAAAAATATCATCTAGTAATAGTAACCTTGTACTCAATACAGAAATTGCACTTTCAGTTCTGTTGGTTGTCTAAATTGAACTTACAAATGTAGAGGAGTACAGATTACCAGAATAATTGATTGCACCTAAACCAGGAAATCTAGAGAATCACCCTGCAAACGTATTTTAATTAATGGCTTTAAGTGTATTTTTTTTCGTCAATTTGTAACCCATAAACGCAAAGTTGTGTCACAAATTTTGACACCTGAAAATAATCCCACAAGCTGAACTTCACGTTAATAATAAAGGAGAATAGTGTGCTCTAGGTAGAGCGCTGAAAGCCAAGAAATCTCTGGGAGCAACGGCAGCTTAGTATTACTTGAGGGTTGTAATGGCCATCACGGTGGAGCTAGATGAGAACGAATTCTGCAATAATTAAATATTAAGCGAATTTTTCCTGACGACTTTAAAAAATATTGCAGCATAACATAGTTTTCATAATCCATCTGAAAACAGAAGAAACAGCCACCTTTCACTATGCCATTAATTTTCTGTACATTTTTTTATAATTTTGAATTTTTAGAATTTTGGGCATAATTCTAGCTAACCATATAATTTTCGTATTAATGAAATCTCAGTCCATTCATAATATTTGAAACAAATATTCAATGGCATCACTTTCTTGTATTGTCAAAGCCTAAGGGAAACTCTCTTTCTCTTTATCATTATCTGATATTTTAACCGTAATTAGAGTCTTTTAAAGTATAGTAAAGGATGTTAGGAAAATACACTGGGTGAATAGAAAGAATTTTCTAACCTCTTTTATCTGTATTTTACCGCCAGTTAACATGCTGATCGTAAACATATGCTGCCATTTTAAGATTTGAACTCAAAGTATTTCAAGGAGGAATAAGAAAAGGAATTATACGAAAACAGGAATTAGCTATTCCTGACCCACAGCTAGCTGACCTGGCCAGGGGATGTCTACTCAGAGCCAATGAATAAAAACAGGTATACTCAAAAAGGAAGTTAAATTCTCCTATTTAATTTAAACTAAATGACTCGCTATGGAAATACGATGCTGAATATTATTTCAGAAACAAAACGTGAATGTTTTCTGCAACCAGATTTTAAATAATCGGTTTGGACAGGTCAGAACTTGGGGCTACATTAAAAAAAACATTATAGTACTTGATGCTGTATAAAATGATTTCATGACAAACGTATATATTCTCTACATGCAATTCAGAGTATTTAATTCTAAGATTTGTTCCACGCATTTTCACAGGCTGGCTTATTATATTGTTGTACTGGGATAGAGTTGGGACTCCCACCACTTCTTACTGTTATATATACTCAACGCTCTATTGACTTCCATTTTACCTCGTTATTTTATATTCCTTAATGAATGGCTTTTTCTTTCTTGTTCTTGGAGCAGTATTGAATCCATTTGCTAAATCGAAATCTCGCAAAAGCGTGTGTAGATATAGAAAGTATTCTTATTTATCAATATAATAAAGCGAATAAATTATCGAACTAAACATTTATTTCATTTGATCTTTGAAACACACTAAATGAAATTATATAAAATTTTAAAAGCATTTTAGAGTTAATGAAACACCATTTTAAATTTATTTTAAAAAGAAAAATGCTATCTAAAAAAAGGAGAGCATTATATAACAGAAAAGTTTGAAAATGGAAAACATAAAGTTTGATTAGTGGGGGCATATATATTAAGCATGAAGCAAAATTCTCTCAGAATAAAAGTACTATCTAGTATCAAAAGTTTATAGAAAAGAAAAATTAGAAATATTTTCTCCATAGTATTAATCTCTGAATCACAAGATATAATTAAATGAACGAAATTGCAGAATGCCTGAAAGTGTTACAAAATGCCCACTGAAACTAAACCAAAAAACATCTAAGTATCTCTTGCACCTCCCATCTAGCATCCACTTTGAAAGCTAAAAGTTTTAACCCCAAATAAAATGAATACATTTATAACATTGAAATAAATGTAATGGAACCATGAAGACATCTTTGATAGAATGTCATTTTCCATTAAATTTATGCTTCAATTAGTCAATACAAAGCCTTGAAAAAAAAGCCCAAAAGTTATAGTTTTAGTATAAGAATGCAACTTAAATAAATAGAAGTAATTTTAGAAATAATACCTCTACCTGTAATATTCTCTTTCTGAGATCTGAAGGCTTTACAGACAGCAACATTTATTGTTTATGAAAAATTGAAATGATTCTTTTGAAATTAAATGTTCTTTACACCCAATCTGTAAATCGACACAATGCATAATAAATAATTAATAGAAATAAATAAATCAAACTGTTATATATTTCAGTAAATGTATGTTAAGAAAATGTAATTTAAATAATAGAAAATGTATCCACTTATTTTCCATGCCTCATACATATTATCTTCCATGATGAGTAACTGGCGAATAAGAAAGTGAGCAACATGTAAACTAACTAGAAGCAATGA
>BGPR01029527.1:0-19231 GCA_013235015.1 Araneus ventricosus | reverse complement strand
ATGTCCTTTCTTGGATCGGTTGGCTTGATCATGGCCGGGGTATTGGCCTGAAAGCAGTATTGAGTACTATTTACGCTTCTAATTTTCCATGTTGACAGGCCATACTTACTCTCGAGCTGTCAGAGGCCATACACTTCCGCTAATAGCTCTATCTAAAATAATTTTCAGTGAAATTAATCTGTATAGTGAGGAACAACAATTCATGGACGCGTACCCTAATAACTTGAATGAAGAAACAGCTTCATTTTCAACACTGAAAATAAATGTTTCCAATTTAAAAAAAGAGTTCAGACTTCGAAATTATAGGTCCAGTATTTGGACATGGTGTTAATCCTCAAAGAGTTTATTAGAACAGAAAGAATGGGGGAATGAACCGCATATTTGTCTGCAATAAAGAGGACGATTCCGTATTTCTATGCCTCAGAACATCTTTTGGTACACCAAAAGTGACCAGCTGTTTGTATAAGATATGGAAAATTTGGGAAACACAATGGATGCAGACACCTTTAAAAAATTTACTGCTTATTTCTTTACTGTTAAGCGATCAGAAATTTTTTTTTAGTGGAACCTCAAGTGATATGGTAATAGAACAGTCGCTCATGAAATCTTCAAAGATGCAAGGAGGCTTTGTGCTCGGAAGGAGTCCAAAAGAGAGTATTTTAACCAAGTTCGATGTCGGTTAAGACATTTCTGAAGGACTTGAAAACTTTTGTGGAGTTTCCTTTGTAAGTGGAGAACAACATGTGGATGCACGGGAATCTCGAGTCACACGTCCAGTACTGGACCAAGAAGACGACAAGAAATTATAAAAGTGGTTTTGCGCTCACAATCCTTTTAACATTGGAAAAGGATTGTGATCTTGTTGCTGGCAAATGGTATTAAAGGCAATGCGGAAAATATAAACTGCTGAGATGCATTGAACATTAGCAATTGTGATGAAAAAAAATGTGTATCTAGAGATGAAACTTCATTGAATCATTAGCGCTATCGATATTTTACCAAAGCAATGACAAAAAAAAAATAAAGTGGTCAATTTAAATACTCTACCACTTACTTCAACAGCAGCAGAGCAACATTTATTTAGTGTTTATTACCATGTACAAACATGGCTTGGATAATCTCGAGGAATGGGGTTGGAAATATGACTGATAGTTTTTTAGTTCCCATACAAACAACGCAGCCACCTATCTGCTCCTCTTTTAAGCATGATTTTCTGTTCCTGTAATGAAGGTTGCGGCAGTGCGTGTGGCTATTTAAAGTTTTCCACTGCTCTATTGCTTGTGCAAATTGTCACGGACAATCCCGTTTAAACGCCGCACCAATAGAGGGAATCCCTGAATGAGAAATAATCATGGGCTCCGAAGAAATAGATGGGACAAACGAGATAGACCTGATGCAATTATTTATCAGTTTTTACTTCTATATCTATATACAATTTTTTTTATATCTGTTAAATATTTTTTTTATTATTAACCTGTAATAAATACAATACGAAAAAGTGTATCTTTGTATGTTTTTATTCAACAAAAACCTTGTGACTTGCAAAATACTCTTCATATCAATGTACAACCAGTTTCATTCAATTAAGTGTTAAAAATACATGTAAAACGATGCCCAAATTGATAAGATAAAATTTTCTCCCCCTACTTCCCCACTGCCTCCCCCAAAAGAAAAATGAAAAGCGCACTGCAGAATGTCGATAACTTTTCATATATTATTTAGAATGAGATTTAAAAAAAGGGGCTTTACGTAAAAAAAGAGCCTGGTTTGAAAATTTTCCCGAAGAAATGGACCAGATTTCGACGACACAGTTTTCTTCTCACCGACCCCCTAAAAATATGAGAAGCGTACAGAGGAATGTCGGGGACTTTTGAGATATCATTTAGAATGTCAAAAAGAAGCTTTCTGTGAAGAAAAAACCTTGGGTTAAAATTTTTCCGAAGGAAAATGCTAATTTTACTGGTCTAATATGAGAAAGTAAGATTGAGGCTGTCTTTTTCAAGCAGCCGCTGACGTTAAAGGCGTAGGATTACTTTACTCAAGTGACTCTTTTCCGATTTTCATTTTTTTTTTGTAACTTCTGTTGTTACCCTTTATCTCTAAAATAAGATATTAGTTATGTTTTTAACATATGTAGTTACCGATATATAGAGGATCGCGTCACAAATTCATGCGTATTTTCTGCACAACTTTGCGATTCAGTAGTCGCTGAACTACAATATCGATTTTCAAATTTTTTTTTGTAACTTCTGTTATTACCCTTTATCTCTAAAATAAATAGAGGATCTCTCATACAAAGTTTTTTGTGGTGTTTTGGCGTGTGAATCAAATTACTTCCTGAGACCCCAATGGGAGCAACGTAGTCCTACGTTAATATGGAAAATTACCAATTTTTTAATGAAATACACATCTATATCCGTAACCCTAGAAATTAGACAAACAATTCAATAATTTATGCACTCATAAAATACATTAAATAACAGATCTCATCCTGACTCGTAGAGTGAGAGTCTGACATCCATGAGCTATAAAAAATCTTGCTACATTTTCAGAGCTGCTTTTTAACCATGAACAAACATATGATTTAAGGATTTGATGAAACAATGAAATAGAATTAACTTTCATTATAACAATGGGAAATA
Source organism: Araneus ventricosus (assembly GCA_013235015.1). NCBI lineage: Eukaryota > Metazoa > Arthropoda > Arachnida > Araneae > Araneidae > Araneus > Araneus ventricosus. The sequence goes on along the minus strand of BGPR01029527.1, from coordinate 16,589 downwards.
TAGAAAACATTAATTAAACTTATTTTTAAAAACTGTTAAAATTATAAAAAAATTATTTAACCGGATCAGTAACATTGAAAATAATACGTATATATTTTTCTTTTTTAATTTTAGGATGGCATAAAAATCATTTTCATGCAATAAATATTTTTGGAAGTTATTGTGGGGAAAAATACAAAAATTTGCTTAATTAATTAGTAATTGAGTTTTGAAAAAAAATCACTTTGATGTGCATATGCCCACTATCTAAAGTATGTTGATTCCAAATTCCGTAAATCTATGTCAAATGATCTGCCTTGTGGAGCACTTGAGAGACAAACACACATTTGCTTTTATTATTAGTTGAGATATATACATTGGTTTGAAGTTCAAAGGAGAACAAATTTGTGTAAACATTGCTGAGAATAGAATCTGTTTAAGTTATAAAAGAAGACCCTCAAATATTCAACTTTAGATCTTAAAAAATTCCCCTGTTTTATTCAAAAGATCTCTATGATCATGAGACTAGAAGCTAAATTAATTAACTTTAAAAAATTAAAAATATATATCAAGAAAATATGCATCCTAACAAAACGGCATGGTTAATGGTTCAGATGATAATTATGATCTGCTGTGAATGTCAAAAAAGTAAAACAAATAATTATAGAAAAATAAGAACCGTAATGAATTGTGTCTAATGTATATATACATAGAGAGAGATGTATCTAATCTAATGGAAAATTAACATTAGTCAAAAGTACAAACTATTTTGTCCATTGACAAAAAATCTACAAAAATTACTTTAGTTATTTTATTTAACAGAGAAATTTTTATGCCAACACAAACTTAGACTTATAGCGTAGAACTAATGTCTGCATTTGTTATTCAACAAAAAGGCACTGATTATAAATTATAATATTCGTTATATGTATCACTTTTTCCATGACTATTCATGTTTAAATTCAAATGCCATGTTTCGAAATTAAAGTTATTTATGAAATAAAGCATTATTAATTCTGGTACCTAATTTGCAATTTTTTTTATTCTATTTTTTTATATTATTCCAACATTAAATTTTTTTTTGTCTTATAAATTATTTTCCATTCTTTTTTTATATAAATTCAGTTTATCATTGTGCTTGTATTCATATTTCACTAATCTTTTAAATATTTACTACGTCCCAAAAATGATGAGTACTTTCAGAGAAAGTTTTAACATTTTCAACTTGTTTCAGTACTGCATTTTCAAAATAGAAATACTCTATCCAGTTATTATTATACTTTGATTTTGTAAAACAACTTTGAATCTAAATGTATTATAAAAGACTTAAACAAAAATTCAGTTTTAGTCCCCAAAATCAGCCCTTTAAACATCTCCAACATTTCCGAAAACTGATGCCAACCAAACAATCTGCCATTTTTTTTTTATTTATTTTTTTTTATAAAAAAAAGGTACACATTTCGCTTTCCAGTCTTTTGAAAATCGCCAAGACTCAAAAAATGATAAACCACGCCAACATAGCAACCCGTCTTTTTTTAAGAAGGGTTCACTATAGCAAACGTAAGCAGTTCGCGTACTTATCGTTCGTTCATGAATTGTTTATAATCTGTCTTATGTTATGGTTACAATTAGTAGCCATGTTGTGTTGTAATAAACTTTCAAGTTAAAATATAAATAGTTTTCATGTCAGTTGTGTCGATCTCTATTTTTAGAGAAATTAAATTTATCAATTCAGGATAATTTTTCACAAGAGAGTCGGGAACGAAGAATAGATTCGTTATTACTGGTCGGACATGAAACCGTTGTTCCTTTTGAGGATCCGGATCTACAGATACGTTCCGGAGTGAACGACACATCACTATTTAATCACAACACGCTGATCAAAATCAGAGGTCTCACTCCGCAATTTGATCAGCGCCCCCACTCGCCATCCAAGAGAACTAGAAACCGAAACCATAACCAAAACTCAACGCCATATAGGCCGCAGGACATGGGCAGCTAACTAAGCTAGAAAATGCAAAATTATTATTAAGTAGCGGGGAAACTTGAGCATTCAATAAAAAGACAGAAAACATTAAATATTTATTAAAAATGCAATGTTCTACAACGAACAGATGCAATTTAAATTATAAAACATCAAAATATATTTCAACTACAGCCGAATTGTGCGGTTCTTCCGACCAATCGGAAAGCGGCAACTGGTTCGCAGAATATGATTTGTTTACGTTTGAGTTTGCTGCTAATTCTTGATTAATGTCTAACAAAAACCTAATTTTTATAATTTAAATGAAGAAAATGCCCATAAACTGTCGACAATAAAGCCTTCTGTCACTGTTTGGAAGTTAAACTTTCACTCAAATTCAAATGTCACTTTTAAACTATTTCCTATCACCTTTAGACAAAAAGTTGAAGTAAGCTTTCTTTATTGAAAGTTGCTTTATTTTATTTACTTAAATGGTAATCAATAAAATTTTGTTCTAACCTTTTAGTACATTCATACATAGTTTCTTGCATATTTCTGCAACAAAAATAATCAACAGTGTTAGTCCTTGCCAAGTATTCATAATTTATATAGTTTTTTTTATTGTATATTTATTTGTGTCTGAATTGAATAAACAGCATTTTTGTTGAGTTAAAACAAACAATAATATTTATTCGTGTTAATTACTTTTAAAGAAACATTAAACTGAAATGTGGATATTAAGGATTTCATAGATATTTGATTGATTACTAAACTTCTCAAGGTTTTCACTATTTATACAATAGTGATTTTTAAACTGTCAGAATACTAATAAGAAGATTTAGCAACTTCAATATGCTTGTTGAATTACCTGAATGAAGACCAGCTTGTTTAGAATCAACATTTATACATAATAACCATAACTGATATTTTCCTAACATTATATAATATCAAAAATTATTTCTAAATTTTACTTACAAGTATTCATTCATAAATAAAATTACAGTCATTTTCAAATAACATTAGTTTGCTTTAAAAATATCTATATAATACTGTTGTAAAGTATTATCAAAAGAATATTATTCTTTTATATATAATGATGTGTTTCTGAGTAAGTATTCAAAACATTTTTCATATATATAATATAAATCCAAATATAACTAGTATATAATCATACAGAAATAAAGTAAACAAAACATATCAAGAATTAAATCCTATACTAAAAAGTCATTAAGAAGCTTCAAATATATATATATATAATTGAAGCTTCTTGCATAGATGTAGCTACTTATAAAAATGAACTAGCATTTTAAATATTCTTCTGCAGATATCTCCTAGATGTTTTAAAAATTCTATGTATGCAATTGACAGTTTCATATATTTGCTTTTCAAAAAATTCATATATCTGCTTAGTTGTAAATTGTGTATTCATGCAGATACAATCATTTTCAAAAAACATAGGTTCACAGCATTAAAGGCTAAGATACTTTTTAAAAAATGTACAAAATAACATTACAATTTTTTATACATAACAGTTCCTTGTTTACATTGACGAGAAAATATTCAATACATATTTTATATGTGATGATGAAGATTCTTATAATTATATAGTTTCTGAAAAGATATACAAGCATTTAAAACATCCATCTGAATAAAAATATTTATAGATAATTTTTTAAAATTATTTTCAAAACTATACAAATATTATGAAATGTTTGTGTCCATTATTTTATTTATGAATGAATAATGTTCTTTATACAAATACTACAATAAATAATTATATAAGCTATTGGTGTTTTAATCATCATTATCAGGTAAATAAACACATTTTGTACAATTCACTGAGGTGCAGTTTGGAAGAATGACAAGAACAACTTCCAATAGAGCATCTATTGTTTTTCCATTTGCAGTGAACATTATTAATGCTGGAGGAACTGGCTCGTGGGACATATGATAATAATCTACCTCCAATATACCCTCTGAAATCTTCTATCCATAATGTGAAGGACATAGTGCAATAATAAACTCCTGTTTATTCCAGCCTGGTAATTTGCTTAATAATGATTAAACATGTTTATGAATAAACTTTTGATTTGGAGGAAGATTGGTATCTGAGAAGCAAGATTTTTAAATTCAAAATGAAACTTTAAATTTATAAATACCCAAAAACTGGGTATTTTGCAAAAAAAAGTATTTACGAATGGGGATTCAAAATTTAAATTTATAAATATACAAAAACTGATTGTTTTTTTACAATTAAAGTATTTACGAATGGTGATTAAAAATTAAAGCATCTAAAAACTGGCTATTTTGAGGGGAAAAATGTATTTGTGAAGTATGCTTCAAAATGAAACATAAAATTTATAAATAATCAAAAATGTATTTTGCAAAAAAAAGTATTTGTGAATGAGGATTCAAAATGAAACATAAAATTTATATATATATATAATACATAAGGTATAATATTTTTAAATTAAAGTTCTGACCAATTTTTTTTAAAATTGCTATCAGGATTCAGAATAAAATATTCCAGAACTTAAACAGGATCGGAGGATAATTTATCTTTTTTGATTTGAAGGAATGACACTTAAAATGAAATAATAATTTTGAAAACTGTTTATGTTATACAGAGAGGGCTCGTGAAATTTCTGATTAATAATTTCTCAGAATTCCATGCTACAAGTCAATCAGTCTTGTTTTGATTTAATGAGGAGTGATTTACTCTCTTCACATGTATTAATAATATGGAAAATTTTAAGTTGGAAAGAAAAAAAAGCACTTGCTTGGAACTTTTTAATGTTGAAAAAGATAAAAGTGTACTGTGATGTTGAGTACAAATGACAATGTAACCAAATTGGAAAAACACGTAAAAAAATGTTTCAAATATCCTGTTGGGTTAAAAAAGGGATGCAATAGGAAATTATTATAGATTTAAACAAATTCAAACTATGAAAACTACATCAAGCTTTCAGTTTCAAGAACATTTAAGAACTGAAGGTGATGATTCAGATGAACCCCGCCTAGCAGTAAAATGCCTGGCACATCTTCAAATAATATAAAAGTTTCAGGAATAACTATTATTCAACACATTCACTATAATTTTTAAAACTATTAGAACTGAAACATTTGGTATCTTTTCATCAGAAATTGTCTGGTTCTTTGACTGATTAATCCAAAAAGAATTATTAACTATTGTATCCTTCAGTTTAGTTTCTATTATCAGCTCTTTATAATTTTAAAACCAAATACAATTCCCTTTTTAAAAAATTAGTTTAAGAAAGGGTTTTTTTAAAGCTAAAATAACTTTTTTTAAATAAGCAGCAAATACAAAATTATTCATTGTAATTAAAAAGGGTATTTTCATTTAAATCATGTATTTTATGTTAGAAGCATGATGTAGTAATGCATTTGATTTTTCTGATTAAATATTTTAGTTTTTATAAAACTTAATTAGTTTAATTTTTATTGATTGAATTCTTTTATTATTTAAAATTAAATTATATTATTTGTCTGGGTATCTATTTTTAAACCATTATATCTATTTTATATGAATAAAGTGAATTGAAAAATAAATACCCAGGTAAGTATTTACCATTAAAAATAAATACCCAAGTAAGTATTTACCATTAAAAATAAATATCCAGGTAAGTATTTACCATTAAAAATTAATACACAGGTATTTTACACCACTGATTATAGACTTTGTTAGGAATTATTTTCAATGAAAAAATCTTTTAATTGTGGCTCTACTTTTGTTTCTTTTTCATCGGTCAAAATCCACTGACCTGCACAAAATTTAATTTTTTCAAGAGTTAAATCTGAGCAACACTGAAAATCATCTACACAGTCTTCCACTGCGTGGATTTTACATTCCATCCTAGCAATATACCATTTTATTTTCTAGATTGAACTTTTTAGAATCGCTGAAGTCGAAGCCTCTGGAAAAGAAAAAAAAAAAAAACCACCGCGCAACGGAAGATTGCATCCTTGCTCCTCATTGGCTGAATTGTGGTTTTCTCCGTGATAGTGATTCTGTATAAGGCATTCTGATTGGTCAGAACAATGGAAATTTTATAACTTTAATTTCTTTGTATTTATTAATTTGCGTCGATCCAGTGTAGAACATTGAATTATAATTTTTTGGTTTCCATAGTCTTTTCTTTGGTTAATATCAAAAGTTTCCCCGCAACCTAATAATATTACTTGAACGATAGCGACACATGTCCTGCGGCCTAATATTGTTCTTGTGGATCGCGGCCTCGTAGTTCTTTGCACCAGAGACAAGCTTATTTATTATTTTTCGTTTGGATTTATTTAGCTTAGAATTATTATTTAGCTTAGAATTATTATGTTGCTTATATTTTTTATAGTATTTGTTATCTTTTCTGTGTAAACTGTTGTCTGTATTTTTCAGGACCAGCGACATGGATATGAACGGTGAGAATGTTGGCCAACAGAAAATGAAATTCCGAAAAACAGAATGTTCAGTGTGTTATAATCGTGCATCGAAACTATTCTGTATTCCTTCAAAGGATGACATGTAAGTTTAAAAGAATTAAATATTTTTATTAAGTAATTTTTGAACCAGAAAAATAATCGAATAAACTGATATAGGAAACGTTTCTTATTTGCATAGAGAATATTACTTTCGGTTTTTGCGTTCCTTTGTTATTTTATTTTTATTAATTATTCTTATTTCAGTTATAATTTTTAAAATTTTTCATCATATGCAATATTGATTTCTGTTATTATATTTATCTTTCGTTTTTATTAAGTTTCTGTAATTGAATATTTTGATAGATTTATTCCGACGCTCTGACACGGAAATAAAAAATACACTGCCATGTATTATTTTTAATATGTAAAGTGTGGCTCTCGGCACGGAGAATCGGCATCGAAATGTGCAAAATTCGTTTTTATTTATAAATTACATAAATTTCGTCTTGTGCAGTTTTATGAAACAAGCTTATTGCTCATCATGTGGAATAATGCCTCTACTCGTATACTAATTATTTCTTATAAAAATTTCTGTATTTTGAGATTTATTTCGGTGTGATTTGATTTGGGAGTAAAAGTTTTTCTAATATATGCTATTATTTTACAGGTATAAAAAATGGTTTTCAGTATTAAAATGGGATGTGCCTCCAGAACAATTAAAATATGTCTTAAACAACGCGAGAGTGTGTGATCGACATTTCTCCGAATGGTGCTTCACCAGTACTCTCAGGCAAAAATTAATAAAGTTCGCTTGCCCATTTACCATTGGAGACGATATACCATCTACATCAAACCCTTTCTGCTCTGCCTTCAGCAGCATCCCAATGCACAAGTGTTGAAGTTAGTGACACAGAACCTTGTTCAACAACAGAACTTTGTTCTCCAACACCTTCCCGTGACACCATTGGTCATCTACAGGTAACTCCAAAAACAAGAAAGATTAAAACTCTGCGATCTAGTGTATCAAAATTGAAAAAGAAATTATATGAAAAACGTTCCTCATCTCGTTTCTTGGGACAACTAAAAGCCAAGTTAGCGGATAAACCTCATTTATACAACTTTGTTACATCTCAGCTAAAAATGCAATGCAAGGACATCAAAGGAAGGCGTTGGACTGCAAAAGAAAAATCATTCGCACTTCAAATTTATTTACACAGTCCCAGTGCTTATAAACTTCTAAGAAAGTTTTTCGTCTTCCCAAGTAAAGCAACCTTATACAGGTAAAATATTTTTATTTTTTAAATTTGGAATCGTTTATTTTGTTGAGTACAGTATTTCTGAGCATTTAAATTAGCACAATGTGTATTGAAAAATAACTACTACCTACAATACAAGATTAATATTCCTATTAAATGTTTTTACCAATTTTCCTTTCAATTATTTCATTCATTCCTATAAAGGGATATTGTTTTAACTTTTCTGGACACCTGAATTTTAAATAATCTAACCATAAATTTTTCAAGTTTGTTAGTTATGTTTTTATTGATTGTATATATTATATTTAATGAAATTTCAGTGTTTTCCATGTGAGAAAATTATGCGAGTATATATAGTTTGTATTTTATCAACCAAATTAAATTATAGTTTGCATTTTATCAGCCAAATAAAATTGTTTTCTGTATTCCTGTTTCTTTTTTTTAATTGAAATCTGGATCTAAAATCATCTTTGACAAATTTTATTACATATCTTTATAAATTCATCAAAAATCACATTTAAAATAACAGAAAATAATGAACTAAAATATATATTGAATAAAAATTATTTATTTTTAGTTAAAATTCATTAAAGGGTCATTTTCAAAATTCGGTGCCATTTGGAAATTGAATAAGCAAAAATAAAATTTCAATAAATAAGTAATTTTTTTCATATTATAAAACATACAGTGTTTCTGTATATTATTTGAGTATTATATTCATACATCTCTTTCTTTTATTTATTTTTAATTGATTTTTTAAAAAAATCGGTCATGATGAAAATTGTCATGTCTGTTACCGGACATTTTCTTTCAAATTTGTGCACTTAAGTTCAGCACAAAATAATGCAAAGTGATATATTATATAAGTATAAAGTCCTTTTGTCCATATAGTAAAGTTTTTTGCATTTACAAATAATTGTTTATTTTTTTGTATATTTTTGTTTGCCATGTCTGTTACTAAGATTGAATTTTTATAAGTACTTTTTTACCATTAAACAATATAAAACACATTTAGTGCTGAATGTCTATCATTATCACACATTATAGACAAAGAGAATTTATATCTAACTCTAATAGTAGTAATAATATGTTAATTTCAACTTTGTAAAGAAAAATTATGAATGTAACAGACATGACGAAAATTTAACAGGAAAACTTTAATGTAATGCTTGAAAGTATAAAACTAAAATATATTTTTCTTTTGGTATATTTTTCCTACAGAACCTTTTACATTGAAATATATATATATATATATATATATATATAATTATATGAAATTAAACTATACAGTATGGACGTGGAGACATACATACACATTTTATTTATTTAATTTTTTTTTGCAAGTTACAATGTCAAATCAATATCAAACATTAAATACTGCAGATGCCGAATAGAGCTTCCATTAAGATTTTGTAGTTTCATTATAATGTCTTCAGTTTCATATAGCAATTTTCATTAATAAATTGTAATATCTATAATTAATCAAAGTTATATGTTAGTTTTTTATGGATTATTGGCATTTTATTAAATTTGTTCATTTTATGAGCATTTAATATTCATAAATGCAATCATTTATGCAATGTACTTATATGTTTAAATAAAGCAAATGATTTGATAGCATTGTAAAGATTATAGTAAATAGAATATATGACTAAAAAAGGGATTATTAGAAAATATACAAAAAGTTTTTTGAACAATTAAAGAACCTGAAATGGGTCCGCCCCCCCCCCCAAACAAAAAGAAAACCCATTAAAATTTGGACTAAAAAAATCCTCAAAAATTGAACCCTATTTCAAACCTTGTAACATGTCATGTCTGTTACCAATTTCCATTTCAAAACTTCTCTTAGGTGGCCAAAACTGTAGCATCTACCTTATTTCTAACTTATCTGGATACCTGAATTCTAAATAATCAATCCACTAAATATTTCTGGTTTGTTAGTTATGTTTTTATTGATTGTATTCATTATAATTAATTAAATTTTACTGTTTTTTATTTTAGGAAATAGTATAGGCCTGAGATAAATAAAAATATTTCTGTTGGTATATTTTATTATTTAATTTCATAAAAGTTTTGTTACAATAATTTCAGATACACATATAACATTGCAAGAAGTCCAGGATTTTGTAAGAATTTGGTGAAATGCCTGAAATCGCAGAGCTCCCGTATGAGCGAGTCTGACAGATTATGTGTTCTTTCAATTGATGAAATGTCTATAAAACCAGGACTGACATATGCTACTGATCTTGATTGTGTAGATGGTTTCAGCACAGTTAAGAAGCGCGATTTTAAAGAAGACCCACCCTTTGCTACCCATGCTCTAGTATTCATGGCAAGAGGAATTGTAAAAAACTGGAAACAGGTTATTATAAATATTGTATATTTCACATAGAAATGTGTATGAATGTTATTTTAATTCTGAAATAATGCATATATGAATAAGATAGAATCAAATTCATGAAACAAAAATTTCACTGATAAAGCTATATCTTAAAAAAATAATTAACTTGTGTAAATTTCAGATTTTAGGTTACCATTTCACTTCCTCTTCAGAAGTTTATAGTTTGCAGGAGTTGATTCATGAAGCCATTGATATTTTACAGTCTTGTGAACTAGAAGTTGTTTCTATTGTTTGTGACCAAGGTTAGCATTGTTTTATGATCTTTAATACTTATATTTTAATAAAAACTTATTCTAACTTACAGTGCTGTTGAGAAAAATACACTGCAAGAAATAAGAAATTCTGTCTAACTACTTGACCAATTTATTATTACAAAATGTTATGAATATTTCCATGGCATTAATTCTATGTTGTCTGTGTCTACTTTGTAATAAGTGTACTCGTGTTGAATTTCCAAGTCCAAATAACCAAGGGCTTTTTAGGGAATTAAAAGTGACGAAAGACGCTCCTTTCTTTTTTCACAACTCGAAGAAAATCTTCGCTATGTACGACCCACCTCATCTCTTAAAGTCTGTCAGGAATAACTTGAAGAATCATGGCATCTTTTTTGAAGATAAGGTAGCTTCAGTTAAACTAAGAACATGCTTTGCAGATTGGAGTCACATTCAAAAACTTTACGAGTTGGATTCAAAAAAGGTAAGATTAAATTTAATGAAGTCTTTAAAAAACATATTTTTATTAGTGAACCTAAATATAGAAATTTTGTCTTTTAATTTGTTAGTCTTTAATTTATAAAATCATATTTTAAAAAAAAGGATGAACTTGCAATCAATGTTTCTGAATGCTACTGCCACAGGTGGTGTTACCTATAAGAATAATTATTTAAATTATAGCATTAACTGTTAATCAAGTTATGCAAATATTACATTAGTGTATTATCATCAGAATTAAATTTTAAAACTCTTTGGATATCAAGAAGTGAGAGAAAAAGAAATTCAGTTTCCAATTTAAATCTCTACAAGCATGAAGCAAGTCAAGTTAAATAAAATTGCTTTAAAAATAAATAGATTCTTTTTTATTATATTTCAATATTGCTTAAAACACTATTGTTACATATATTTACTTTTATATCAATTGCAATCTATTTTTTAGAAAATTTGTGCGTGCCGAAAATTAACGAAGAGACATATAGAAGTGTCGGGCCTAAAGAACATGAACGTGAAACTTGCAGCTCAGGTAAGGAAAGCCATTTTAACTATTTTATTATTTTTTTTCTTTTTATTTACAGTTGCTTCACAGTATCTGTTTTAAAACCTTTCATTTTAGCAATTTCAGCATATATATTAATGACTTATTTTTTTGAATGATTCTTTGGTTTTTTTTGTGTATATTTAATGTTGATATTCTCCTAGTATATATAATCTTAAATTTTACTCAATTCATAACTCAATTGAATTTTTAAGAGTAAGAGTTTATTTAATTCCATAACAGATAATGCATTAAAAGAGACCATATGAAGTAATTTGAGCTAAGTAGGAAGTTAAGAAATTGCTAATCAGTGAATTTCTTTTAAATAATTATTTTTCAATTAATAACTATTAAAGTGACTTATTTGTTCATAATAATTGAGAATGATAATTGAGTGATGATTTTTATAAAAAGAAACAATGTTACATGAATTGATCTCACTCAAATTGTTTACTCCTTTAGGTGCTAAGTCACTCGGTTGCTGCGGCATTAAATTTATATGTTGGCAAAGAGAATTTTGACAGTAAGGCCTCCGAGACTGCTCAATTTGTGTACAATATGGACAAAATATTCGACAGTGTAAACGCCAGGAGTCGGAAACATGAGAAGAAGGAAATGTGCGCAGCAACTGGAAACAGCGGTCATTTAGAGTTATGGAAAGAAAAACTTGCATGGATTGAAAAGTGGCACATTCGTTCCAGTAAAACAGGAAGAAAAATTTATGCAGCTTGTAAGATTGGTTGGTTAATAACCCTGAAAGCATTCATAGGGATTTCTGAATATCTGTTACAGAAAATAAAATTCATTATCACAAGTCGTTTTAGTCAAGATGCGCTGGAGAATACATTTTCATCTATAAGACGACGAAGAGGGTTTAGGGACAATCCAGATTGTAACGAATTTCGCCATACAATTCAGAAGGTCATTATCACTAACTTTTTAAAACAATCTAGTAACAAAAATTGTCAGGACGATGATGCATATAGCCTAATTGATTTCAGTTGTTTTAATAAAAAAGAATTATTAGACATTATAAGCTCAGAAGATAGTGCAACAGAAAGTGAACAGCATGATGAGGACAGCTTGCATTTAAATACCTTAGATAGTGTTGAGGAAAATGTGTTATCTTATATTTCAGGATATTTAGCTAAAAAATATTTGTCATTGAATGATTGTATTGAATGTGAAAAGTTAATGGTAGGTGATAAAATCTTAGACAATCATACAGTTTTTTTGTATTTTAAAGAATATGATATTGATAAATCTGGCTTAAGATGGCCAACACATAATTTGTTTCAATATGTTGCGAATTTACATGAATCTTTTACGTATAATTTAAATTTGTTATTCCAAAGAAATAATATAAGCAAAAAATTCCACGATGTTTTAAGCAAAGTTAATTTAGAGTTTTTTAGTGATCACCTAGAGCACAAAGAGAAAGTGCATTTTTTTTTAATTTCCACTTTTATCAGAATGATGATTAGACATAAAATTAAAATAAAGAACAATGATTTCAAACCTGTCACAAACTCTAGAAAGAAGTTAAAATATGCTTCCCATTTGTAATTGTCTATTTTTTTGGTGATTATATTATATTTTAGCTTGCAATTGTATTTGGAAAAAAAATTATGTATGTTGTTAAATTAAAAATTATAATTTCTTAATAGAACACTTATTATTGCTGGGCAGAATGAGCGAAGTGCGTCGGGAGTTTAAACTCCTGGTAGGGCCACCCTAGGCGCGAAGGTCATTCCATCATGTTCAGCTCTTAGTTTTTCTTATAACACTCTCTTGTATTCAATATTTTTAAACTGTATATAATAAATCACTGTGTTTTGTTGGCAGTATTTGAGAAATGTCATGTATCTGCAATGTTTTATAACTTATGCTTGTTCAATAAAATCTGTTATTATTTTTCAGTATTTTGCTTAAATTTTAACAACTTGTTTCAATACCAAATACAGGTATTTAATTTGTTTGGAAAAATTGAATTTTTTGAAAAATTCTGAAAATTGACTTCACAAATTAATTTTTGTACAAAAATTATATTATATCAATATTTGCATCTTCAATTGCAATAAATGGGTATTTTTTTAAAAAATTAATTTAGTGTTGAAGTTTTAATATATTCTGAAAGAGATATCAAAATATTAACCTAATAAAAAATGTATTTTGCACATTTAAAAAAATTAATTTTCTATAAGGAAATTGCATTATATAATTTTTATTTTGAATAAAAATGAATGTGAATTTCTTAAAAATTAATTTTTTGTTAAAATTTAAGAATACTCTGAAATAGATAGTTTAATATTAATTGAAGCAACAAAAATCAATTTCCTGCAGAGTTTTTTTTAAAGTGTATTTTCTTTAGGGAAATAAAATATCAATTTTTGTCTCTGGGATAAAAATTAATGAAAATTTATTAAATATCAATTTATTGCTGAAGTTTTAATGTATTCTGAAAGAGACAGTATATTAAATTAACCAACAAAAATTAATTTCCTGCAGTTTTTTTTAATAGTGTTCCATATATATTTTCAATTTCTGTATTAAAGAATATGTCAGTTTAGAGAGAAAAACCGTTATTTTAAAATTACATGATTTAGGCTGTCAAATTTATGATGTATCGGTAGAAATTAGTTATTCTTAAATTTAATAATCGGCGAGAAACGAATTAAAAATACAATAAATACTCTAATAATTGTTTACATCGTTGTGAAGACGTTAAGTATTGCTTTCGATTCCATTCGCGTCGCAGTGACGTCACGCTGACGTACTCTGGTTAGTTCCCTAGTCGGCCACAGATGGCGTACTGTCTATGTGAGGTGTAATGTTAAAAAAAGTTGCCATTAAGGTCTATGGGAGTGAGACCTCTGATTTCTCTGTGGTTTGATCCACAGAGAAGATCAAACCTTCACTTCACTCACGTCCTACCTTCATTACTTCTCTTCTGCTACCTTTGCAATCTGCCCAGCAACTTTTAGCCATGTGCATCGGTTGCAAGCCGCCCATATTTTCGGGTTTTGATACCCCGAAGTTTTTTCTTTATGAAAATCGCTTCGAATGTCGAAGCTTTGGGGCAATTTGAAGCTTGATGTTCCAAGAGCATGCCGTTTCATACAAACGTTATTTAGGTGCGACATACTATCAGCACTATTATAATAACGGCATGCTCATTCAAGGTAATTTCCAGGAGCCCGGTCTTGAGTCTGGAGTTGACTCTACAAAGAACGTAAGTACATATTCCATATTTTTAATTCACACTTCGGCTTTCTTATTGGCGCCATGTTTCTTTTTATTGTTTCTTAGTGTTTTCCTTAAAGTTCGTTCACACCCGAGTTGAAAACACGTGTTTTAAAAGCACGTGTTTTCAACGGATTTGGCGTGTTTACAACCGAAATTTTTTCTGAAAGCTATGCTCTAAATCCATAATTTTATTATTTCACATGGAAAAAATTCATTCTTTTTTCCCATAATTTTATACAAAGTAGCCAATGTAGGCTTATTTGTTATTTTATATTCGGACAAAATACATTTTTGTCGTATTAGGCAGTATAGCTTGTCATTATTGTTTCAATATAAACTTATGCTACTTTTTGCCCTCAATGTTTGCTATTAAAATGTATTGACAACAAAATGTTGTCATCATACGATTTCAACATAAAAGATGAAAAAATAAAATTTTTTCAACACTTGGATGTAAACGCGCCTTAACACTGAAGAACGTGCAAGGGGGTGTCTACCACCCCACGCCATGAAAAACGCTTGTATTAATGATACTAATTTTTCTGTACAGCCACTTCAAGATGTATCTTGACATTTTAAAAATGTTTTTTAGTTGTGCAGTTATTATACTCGAAATAAATATTTCAACAACATGAATAGAATACTATGCTGGTAATTTTTTATGTCGATGTAAATTTTGAAAATTCCTTTTAGTCGAGGAGGAATGTATAAAACTATTGAAAGTAATTTTACGACTTCGGAAAACGTTGTAAAATGGCATTCATTAAAGCAAACTCTTCATTATTCAACTACTTAATTTTTGAGTAGGTATTTTATTGACTTCCTTGATAGTATTCATTCGAGAATTCAAGTTACATCATGTATATTTTTAAACTTGCAAATGTGTAATATATATAAAATTCGCAAATAATTATTTTAAAATTTCTAAAGTTTATTACAATGAAATGAGGAAAATTATATGTTTTAATGTTTCAAAATGTGTTGCTGTCATCTGAATAATAATAGTACTCGGAAGTCGCAAGGATTTGGGGAGTCTTGATTTTGGGGTTGTATGTTCAACAGCTGATTTCAAAAATGATCTGCCATATTTGTGTGTCTGGTGAAACTTAAATATCGCCATTTGTGTCAAATGTCCTCACTTTGGTATGGTGTGGAAGGCTTCGAAAGTATGATTCTAAATTGGGTGTCATCTAATCAATGGATTGATCTATTCATGGCCAGCATTGTATTTATAGTGGGTTTACATTTCATTGTTATTGGTGAGGCACATTTTGTTTAGCATTGTATCTCTTTTTGAATGAAGTCGATACATATTGCCAAATTCTTAAGCAGCTTTCAACAGGCACATACTGCCCATTACCCAGATTTTGAAGTATAAATATCCTTATTCTTAAAATATTTTGTTTTTCACTTAGATTTATTTTTTAGTTAATGACAGAATTCAAAAATAAAATGGATTTTTTGAGATTTTACTATAATTTGAAAATATATCTTAAGAAGTTTTCGTTAATTTGTCTAAAAAATTTGAAGATAGAAACCAAATAAATAAAATTCTGAATTTAATATTACTTTACGGTTATCCAATGTGGTGTTTTTTTATGTAATTTAATAAAAAAAAATATTGAAATCCATGCTGTAAATTCAAGAGTGTATCAATGGGTACAATTGCATTTTTAATTGCAAAACTTGTCCTTTTTCTAAGCGATGATTCCCCAAATGTAATAACATATGATTCTCTGTTGCAACCCTAAACACCAGTTTTTGAGGTGAAAAGAGGCTTGTTTGAATTTGTCTAGTGGTCCGTCTTTCTTTCCTCGTGTGTTAGGGGTAGCAGTATTTTCTCCCTAAGCTTCTGTTCGTTTTCCAGTTTTAAAAACTCGCTGCAAAATGTGGTTAGTTCTTATATTATTTTCTTATTGTTGTTTTAGATGATTCTTCTATAACTTTCTGTGATTTTTTTTTCTGATATTCTAATCCATACTACGGAAAATTTACTTTGGATTATGCTGAGTCATTCCAAATGATTTTTTTAGAAAATGTCATACCATCACTAAGAACTACC
>BGPR01029526.1:0-19231 GCA_013235015.1 Araneus ventricosus | reverse complement strand
CACCGCCACTATGGCTTAATGCTTAATTCACTTTAAACCAAACAACGTTTTCTATAGTACAACATGACATTTCCTCCTATAGGCCTTTACTCAAAAGTGATTTGTTTCGGTAGGTCTGACCTACAAAAAAGTTTGTAAGAATCCTTTCAAAAAACATGCTTACAGTTTACTTTCACTTTAAACTTACTTAAATAAAATTAGGTAGATTATATATAAATTTTGCAATAGCAATAAATCTCCGCCATGGCCATCTTACTCAAAAAGTCGCGCGTCCTACCAGAAAAGAGTTACATCCTAAAATAGGGCGCCGAAAACACGCGGAGAGTTTAAATAGTTTCGAAACGGGGAAAGTACCTCATTCGAGGCTCTAGAAATATTGCGAGTCTAAGGAGGGCAGAAATATCTTTATCATAGTATTGAAGTAGAAGTTATGCGTTCATAATTAAAAATTAGTTGGCATTAAAAAAAGATTTATTTTGAAGATTAAAAATTTGAAATCATTACATATATATATTTTTAAAAATCCGACTTCGGAAGATGCAAATCGTGGAGATTCGTCAAATCTTATAACCTAATTTTAGGACTAGGAATAATAGTTAGGGAATAAGAGGGAAAACGAGATAAAAATCACGTGGTGCAGTTTCTCAACCCAGCAGGGCAGGATTTGCAACAAATCAAATGCATTTAAACTACAGGTATAAGGCATTTCAATGATTTCCAAGAACTCCGCTTTGTTGACATACAAGGAATTAACTAAAATAGCACTGCTCATAAGCTTTTCACAGACATTTTAGAATTTCAACTGTCTTCGTACTAAGCCTGAATGCTTCTAACTCTCGTCTGAAATGTCTTTAAGATATGGTAGTTTCCGATTTCAAGTGAATGAAGCCCATATTTTCTGTGTAATAAGGATTGAAGTCCATAATTCAGTTTGCATCCGCCAAACAGCAAGAACAATTTGAATTTTGTTATTTTAAATGCAGCTTATCAACTTTAAGATCTGTTTTCTCAGAAAAGAATCTCATGGAATTTGTTGACTCTGAACCCTCCATTTACTATTAATCAGTGGTGGTTCGTTCATTGGATCTGCTGAGTAAAATACCACTTGCAATTATTTCAGCTTCTCTATTTTATAATGTGAGACGACATAACCTTTTCTGACATTTCGATGACGTTTTGTCGGAAAAGGTTATTGTTTTTCATAATCTATCACCACAATTTGGTCTAGAACCTATTATCATATGCATAAATATATATACTAAGAAAAAATCACATAACTAAATTCGTATAATTGAAAAGATTTTGAGTATTGATGGTGTAAAAATCATTTCTATGTGATAATATTTGCCGAAGTAATCGACAGAAAACACTACAATTTTGCTTAACTTTTAAATAAGATCTTAAAGCACATTACCGTCCTATAAAGTAAGATTGTACCAAATTTGGCAGTTTTAGATCCAACAATCTACCCTCTTTAGTGAGCCAACGCACACACACTTACATTCGACTTTATTATTAGTAGATATATAGATCTGAATCAGAAGTTGGAAGAAGGAACAAGCTCCAACAAACTGAAACGAGCACAAACATGTATTATCATATAGACACTCATTGTTAGCGGTCATAAGGAAACGAAAATCACTAAGTAAACCACTGATCAAACTAAGTAAACCTCGTTTGTTATATCAAGATCAAAAATAAAAATAATTTGCATAAGGCATACACAAAAAAGTTTTCCCATTCCCAAGCACAATCATTTTTCGTCTTGCGTGAGTTACATACCTGTCATGTGGTTGAAAATATTTGCATATTTACAGACAATTTTCTGTAAATATGCAATCAGTAACTATTTCCCTTACCTGACAATTTTTTCAGTTTCTTTCGAACAATCACAATTTTGTTTTAAATACGAAAAGGTACGCGTACTATTTTCTCGCCAACTTTCTTTGGCGCAATTTTATTTGTCGTCGCCAAACACTGTTTAGGATGCGCAGTGAATTTAATATAGGTCTCCTGCGCATTTGATGCCTACGGCATCTCAAAACAAGAGATTGAGTTCGCCGGTGCGTACCGGGCAAATTTTTTTAATTAAAAAAACATCACCGGCTTCGCTTTCAGCAAACCGGGCCCATCGTATCTTCGCTTCTTCATCGGAAAACGAAACACAGAGGGAAAGCACGAACACAGGAAGAACATGAAGTCTGAAGACCATGAAAAATAGAAAGGGAACCAATGTTTCCATATAAAACATTCCTTGTTCGATATTTGGAAGCCATAATCAGCAACACAAAGAAAGAGAATAAGCAAACTCGATGAACGAAAATCTTTAGAAGAGAAGCGAACGGTTATTGAAAAAAAAATCGTTTGGTAAATTATCAAAAATTCCAAACGAAGTGTTATTCAAATTCGTACATCGACCAATCAAATCGAAGAGAGCAGACAGTGGACCAATGGAAATGCGGCGAAATTAAGGGCATGCGCCGTAGACCGGTAAACAAATCACTGTCGGCGCACGCGCAAACGCCGCCGAAAAAATTGTCAACTCTCATGCAAAACAAATGTTCTGGCAGGGAAACGAAGTGAGTACGCACCCTAAACTCCAGGTTAACCTACGAAAATTAGTATTTTATGTTTGTCCTAATTTATGAACCCCAATGTAAATTGCTTTGGATATTTTTATTCTTAAGTCAGAACTTTGTTCAAAAGAATCTATCCAAAAGCATGGTTTTAAAAATTCCATAAGAATAATGCATGATAGTGCAGAAATACACTTGACGATAGCTTTAAAATTTAAAAGCAAATTAGAAGAGAATATTATAAATTTTATGCACAAGAAAGAAGGGACATTTTTTATTAGTATCTTAGTAATTTTTCATGAAAAAAATGTATTGTTCATAAAAGTTTTAAAACATCGTAGATGATGACCTAAAATTTTTGTTTAACTTGCGAATTTAATTATTGTTGGAGTAGACGGACGAGTATAATGCTTACGCACAAAACTATGAAGTCCATAAGGATGTTTGACAAGTCCGTAGAATTTTGTCCCTGAAGACTCAATCCTTCTGCAATTGTGATGTTTGGAGTGGGCTCTGTCTGTTCTTCTGTAATTGCGAGAGAAGATTCCTGATCAAATTTTGTTGCCTTGTTTGATTCGTCTTCTTCTCCATCAGAAATGTCTTCATCAATGTCAAAGAAACTTGAGGCAAAACGTTCAATGCTATTGTAGGTTTCAATGTTCGTTGGCATACTTATTTTAGCTTGTGTTGTGTCCTGCTCTTTCCAATCTAACTCTCTATATTTATCATTTAGTAAGTCATCATCGGTGGAGGTACTAGCGTTTACTTTTTCTGCAAACACGTTTATGCACATAGGACAAGCTGTGGATCGCCATCTTCGCAAACAGCTGACATGAATCGTGTGGATGCACTCTAAGTCCGAGCTGAACGCTTTTTGACCTTTACGTTGCTGGCAGTAGTCGCAATATTCTTCTGTAGAAGTTGCCTGATCTACTAATTGTACCTTCTGTTTTTTTCTAGGTGGAGAGGTCATCTGAAAATAAAAATAAAAAAATAAAATCTTTATATATAATTTAAACCACACCGACCCAAAATATTATGTCTACTAATAATGAAGAAGAATGTATGTGTTTGCGGTTGTGTTGGTGCTCCGCGGAGCCGACCGCTAGGGGAGAGTTGTCTAAAACGGTGACGGCGGCTCAAATGGGGACATCCAGTTTCTCATTGATTTGTGCTGCCATCTATCAATACAATATATTATATCATTCCTTATCGTCTATGCGCCATATTGAATCGAGTTGTTGACATGTTTGACGGTTTGTTCTTTTGTAGGAAGTTTTCAAATTTTTTTCTCCGATTTGAACCTTTTACTGTGTTGGACTTTATCAAGACACCTTAGAACATTCGATTTTGGTAAGTACAGCATTGAGTCTTCTAGATGTAAGTTAAATTTTGATATATATCTCGATAAATTATCCAACACCCGTCCAAAGAGGCGCCATTTTTTAAAAAATATGTCACTGGTGGCTCAAATGGGGACATCGTTGGTAGTCCAAAACGGGGTCGTCCCCTTTTTAGACGCCATGGGATATTATTGAAATATCTTACATTGTGCTTTAATTCTATGACAAATATGTGATATAAATTTCTTTAAGTATCTTAGTTGAGTACCAGTGATCCTTTATGGGGAATACATAAGTATTTAAGAGAAAATATCTTGCAAATTAAATTTTAACAATATACAAATATAGAAAATAAAATGTGAAAAAAATATTAAAAATAATTATAAATAAAAAAGTTTTTATTGTTATATATAAACATATTTTATATTCAGATTTCTGATAATGGGGCGCTATCAAAGAAAAACTGATCGGCAAAGTTGGTCCCAGGAGAGTATGGCTGGAGCTATCCAAGAAGTGTTGGAAGGGAATATGGGCTACAGGAGAGCATCTAAGGCCTACAGTGTTCCCCAAACAACTCTAGAGAGGAAGGTGAAGGAGGCTCGACAGAAGAAGTTGTCTTCTGAAGCAGCTGCTGTAAAAATGCTAGGAGGATATATAACAGTTTTTTCGGAAGCACATGAAAAGGAATTCGTGCAACATCTGATACATTTAGAAGAGAGGTTATTTGGCATTACGCTGTCAAATTTAAGAACTCTAGCATTTGAGTTATCTGTAAAAAACATTCCGCATGTCTCTAACACGGAAAAGAGAATGGCGGGAAAAGATTGGCTTTATGGATTTCTAAAACGGCACCCAAAATTAGTCCTACGTTATCCTGAAAAAACCTCAATTGCACGTGCAAAAGGATTCAATCGCGTAGCAATCAACGCTTTCTTTGATTTATTAGATTCCTTATATTCGAAATATAAATTCTCACCAAATGATATTTATAATGCAGATGAGACAGGCATCTTGACAGTGGCGAACAAGCCTTCAAAAGTCCTTGCTCTTCGCGGCAAAAAACAAGTTGGCACTTTAACATCAGCCGAATGAGGAGTGCTTGTGACAGCAGAAACGTGTCAATGCAGCAGGAACTTTTCTTCCACCAATGTTTGTATTTCCGAGAAAGAAGGAGAATCCCCTCTTGATGGATGATGCCCCTCCTGGATTATTTGCAGTGTACCATGAAAGTGGCTGGATTAATAAGGAAACGTTCCTTGTCTGGTTCAAAAAGTTTATTGAGCATTCTAACCCAGGACCAAAAAAGCCGGTGTTAATTATTGATGGCCACAACTCTCATACTAAAAGCTTGGAACTCGTCAATCTTTCTCTGGCAAATAATTTCGTGTTGCTATGCTTTGCCCCGCATACGACACATCGGCTGCAGCCACTCGATGTGTCTTTCATGGCACCTTTAAGTACCTTTTATGAACAGGAGACCAGGAAATGGCTAATAAATCACCCTGGACGCTGAGTTACTATATACCAAGTAGGAAAACTTTTTAAAGTTGCTTTCTCAAGAGCAGCTACTGTGCAAACCGCTGTGAAGGGGTTTGGAAAAACAGGGATATATCCCTTTAACAGAGATGTATTCTCTGAATATTTATTTGCGCCGTCAGAAACTGCTGAAAAACCCCTAGATAACACTTCTGAGATTAAACAAGCGTCATGCAATGGAGATGTTGAACACCAACCTTCTACATCATCTTCTGAAACAATGGCGACTATAGAACCCCAGCCATTTAGCTCAACCTTTAACATTTCTCCAGCAGTAGTAATGCCGTTTCCTCGAGAAACAGAACGCATAATAAAAAGAGTAAATGATAAGAGAAGAGGTAAAACTGCCATACTAACATCGTCACCTTACAAAGCAGAATTGGTCACTATAGAACGGGAGAGAAGCGGCAAGAAGAATAAAGGAAAAAGGGCCCTATTTAAAAAAAATAACAATCCTACTCCTGCTAAAGATAAAAAAGCAAATAAAAAGAAAATGGAAGAACCAGTGACATCATCTGATGAGGAGCAGGAGAGTGATGACGCTTGCAGCTTTTGTAATGACCTGTATTCAAATTCAAAAGACAGAGAGGGGTGGATTCGGTGTAACAGATGTCGAGGTTGGGCACATGAAGCCTGTTCAAATGCAGAAGAAGGCGAAGTAAATTTCATATGTGACTATTGTAATTAATTACTTTGCTGTAGGAAGCTAATGCCTGCTTAAAACAATAGTGAACACTCGTCTTGTATTCTTATTTTGTCATTTTAACTTCCCTTTCTTTCACCAATTAAGTGTTCTTGATACATAAGTGTTCTTGGATAATTTTCGAATTAAACCTTGAATGTTCATTGTTTTATATGAATACCCCATTTTACCCAACCGGTTGTCCAAAACGGGGACTTTGCTCATTTTCCAGAAAAATATTTTTCTTCCTCACCCTAATTATTTTTTTGAACTAACAACCTCGTGTTCTGATAGTCTAGGACCTATTCTAAAAAGAAAATAGTTTGAATTTTTTTTCTGTAAAATATTTTTTTTGGCAGGCCAAAATATGTTGGCGTCCCCATTTTGGATAACTCTCCCCTACACCTAGAGAGCCGTTTTTAAAAAAATAAACAGGAATTTTAATTAATTGAGAATTTAGCGAAATTTTGGCGTTTGTTCCAAAATATTATAGCACAAAAATTATTTTTAACCGTATGCAAATTTAATTAATTATCTTTTAAATGATATCAATTAAATTGTCGTGTGACTAACGTTCGGGCGCAACTCATCTGTGAGATTAAAAGTTATATTTCTGCTTTGGCTTAAGGAAAAGCCTATCAAACTGAACTAATCGACCATACAATGCTGTATTTGCATTTTTAAATAACTTTTTTACATTTCCTTGCAATTTCAACTAAAAAAAATGCCCATAAATCAGGAGGGAATTTACGTTTGTTTTCCCTTAAGGTTTTAGCATTGACAGCTGTTGTCTTTGAGAGTCTGAAATAATTCGACATTTTTAAACAATATATTGGAAATAAAAATAAATATCATTTAATTAGAGGCTGGGATACAGGTATACGAGCTTTCGCAGGCGTATAAAAATAAACATAGAAAAAATTGGGAAATCAAAAATACAAACGTAATCTTGAGAAACTCGTCTTCCAGATTAACGTGCCCTTTACGTGCATCATAAAGGCACTAGAGAAAAATCCCCACGATTCCCTAGTGTGAGTGGTAGGGAGCCACGAAGCTACTAGAGGTCCTACCCTTTCTTCGGTAAAACCCGCAGTTAGACAGAAAAAAAAATATTGATGCACAGATTAGATGCGTCTGACGGAAGATTAAAAACAAATAGCAATGAAAATGCATCTTGACGGCAAGCAAATATTAAAGTTGTGATTATTGTACTTACTAGCCGCCTTCTGCGACCAGCTGATTTGTCCGTTTAAATTACTTTTTATTTTTGTATTTTACATTAATTATATCATTACCCATAGCAGTTTCAGCCACTATTAATCAGGAAAGATGAACAAAAAACTGAATATTTGATTGCATTTGACAGATAATAAAATATTTAAAGACGTAAATTTTAAAATGCCAGCGATACAATTCTGTATGATGCATCGCAGCTAACGAAACTTACAAACTGAGTTTCAAAAAACTTTCACTCAATTCATCTATCACTCATCTGTAGAATGATTAAAGCTGAATATTGTTGCGAAAGTCGAACATGCTGCACGCCCGTGTGAACCAATGGGTACAAAAAGTGAGGCGGCAAAAAAAAGAAATCGTAGACATCTAAAAGACTCGGGAGTATAGGAGGTAGACAATAAAATTTAAAAATTGGTTAGTGTTCCCGAACATTATTGCTTTTTGGAATTCCTAGTTTCAGGCTGTAATTTCTAGCTTCTAATATCAAATTTGATGAGTTATCACTTGAGGAAATTCAAGTTTGGTGGCAGTACTGTACACTTAAGCCTAACCAAAATTTTAATAAAAAATTACCTATAATGCAATATACAAAAATATGAAAGCGTTTACATGCCAGATAATTTTAAAATGGCAGGAAAGCATGAGATTAAATGCTTAAAGAAAGGACGAACATCATTTCAGTATACCTCACACAATAAAAACAAACAAACCTGAAATCAAATATCTGTTGCCACGCTTTATAAAAATATTACTTTGAAGTAGGTGCGATAAAATATTTCAGAAATGCAACGAATATTAAAGTGAAAATTCTGATTTGGAGTTAATTCCCCAATAAAACAATTTATACTATCACAACCGTAACAGTTGCAAAAGCGCTTGAATAAAAGATTTGCTGAAATAATGAGGTGAATTTTATTTACAACAATAAGAACATTGTCACAATTCATGTTTTAAAACATTTTGAAACATTAATTAAAATCGAACAAAATGTCGCATTGAAATAAGATTGGTATCATTGAAAAGCTAATTTTTTTTACCTTTAAGATGATGCAAAAATGTTTTTTTGTGATAATAGGAGTTATTCCGGAAAAACGTCAAAATTTAAGTTAAATTTTAATTAATTTAAATTCATATTAAAATTTCGAAAAATCCTTTCTTAGTGACCACTTGCTCCCCAAGAAACGACCGCCTACCAAATTTCAAGTCCCAGTGGTTTGGGAGATTTCGTGATGTGTGAGTCATGGTATTTACCTTTTATATATAAAGATAATTTTCATTGAATAAGTCTGATTCATAATCTATTTATTCGGCCTTATTTTAACATTTTTTTGCTATGTACGATGCTCTCTATCCGATTCTTCTATAGATCTGTTCATTTGAACTCTTGCATCTGCATTATGCAGCAAATAAAAGAGTTCCGGCTAATCAAGGCGACGATCAGTACCGGGCCAGCCAAAAATTAAAACTTAGAAAAGCCAATGTCTGGCGATAACTGAAAGACGTTAGGAAACTGGGTCCAGCCCTGACAGCCACCACTGCTTCAAGAGAAACTGATTACAAGGGACGCCTACACGATGGTTTCTTTGCCGGATGACCAGATAACAACATGTTTACGGAGTACCTGCCCCTGCAGGGGGCTATCTCCTATCATGACAACACAGGTGAAGGCATGAGTTTCAATAAATTGCCGTGGAGGGTAAGTACGTTCCGTAGAGTTCAGGTTGTTCTCATGATTTTTGGAGAGTGACTGATGGTAACTGAAGTCTGGGTCTACCGGTGGAATTGAACTGTGCTCACGTGTTTTTCGCTGGTTTTAACCGAAAATAGCGGACTTAGAAATTTCGCCACCCCCGGCCCAGGGGAGTGAGGAACAACCTGACCAAATGGAGGAAGGACGCCCCAGTTTTGAAATCCGGATGGAATCTGATGCGGAAAAGATGGAGCGGTTCCAGATGTACCAAGCCGCAATGCGTGACTGTGTTGGAACACTTAACGTAATACGTAGCTCCTATGGTAAACAACTACCTACAGCAGTGCGGGAATTAATGACTGCCACGGCCATGAAGCTGAAAAGGATAACAGGTGAGTGGCATGATTTATCTTTGCACCTCATTGGTATTGACAATGATGTTTTTAAAGAGTTGATAAACGAAGTTAACGATGTATTGCGCCTTCATGGCTTTAGTTCTAATGATGACATCGCGGATAATGATAATAATTATACTGAGAGCAGTGATAATATTTGTATGATAAATGTTGATGCTAATAACTGTAATTCTAATGTTTTTAGAAATTATGATAAGAGCTCTATAGATAATGATAAATGTGAAAATGATTATGACATGCATAAACCTAAGGTTAGTTCTGAAAATGTTTATGACGGAGTAAGCTCCAATATGGATTTTGATAAAAGTAATGATAATGGCACTCGTGCCAAGCAAAACACTAAACTTAGCATTAAGAATAATGTGTTCAACGGTACTGGTGATAACCCAGATTCTGGTGTTGATAAAAATATTGTATTGCATAACATGTCTGGTAACAATAACAATATTCATGGTAATGGCAGTAAACTTGTGTATACAGTACCGCGAAGTGATTTACATAACCCTCAAATTGTTAATAACTGTGTCGCGTACAATGATCCCAATGAGGAAATAACAGCCGATGATGCTGATGGACAGTTTATGAATGTGGACCCCACTGATGAATCCTTAAATAATGGTTTTGAAATTCAAGGACGAGGAAGGAAAAGAGCTCCCTCTAATGAAATCTTACCGTGTAAAAAATAGTTACGGATAGTGGCCTCCCCCTCCAAAATAGTTTTGATGTACTTACTAATCTGCCCACTGAGGATAGCCCCCCAACTCAAGCCAGTAAAGTAACGATTGCTCCCACCCCAAAAATAGTACTTATTATGATGAAGCGAACAATCGACTACAGAGATTTGATCAAGCAAATCAATGAGGTAGAAAAAATTCCCTGTAAAGCGAAGGAAGCGGGAGAATTTGTTAAGCTTTTTTGCGACACCCCCAACAATGTTCGTGCACTCACAGATTTTTTGGACAAAAAAGAAAAAGAGTATTTCGTAATCCCGGGTAGGGCCGAAAAGCCCATTAAGATAGTTATAAAAGGAATCCCCATTGACATGGACCTTGAAGAAATCAAAGCGGACTTAGTTAGCAAAAATTTCCGCGTGGACAAGGTTAACCAGCTAAGAAAGTATAAAACAGGGGAACCACTGAGAATCTATGAGGTCCACCTTCTCCCCACCGCAAACATCAAGGAAATTTACTCTCTGAAATCCATAGGCTACACAATGGTTGGCGTAGAGCCCTACGTTAATAAGCAGAGTAACCAATGCTTTAATTGTCAGCTTTGGAATCACGGTTCCAAAGGCTGCAAGCTACACCCAAAATGCGTCATTTGCGCCGGAAATCTCCCCTCGAGGGAATGTCCCAGTAAAGGTAAACCAGACGCCCCAATCAAATGTACAAACTGTAACGGCCCACACACAGCCAATTATCGAGGCTGCCCAAGATACCCGAAAAACATCCAAAGGAGCAAACTCCAAACAGGTAAATCCTTCGCTGAAGCAGCTAGAACCAATACCCAAAATGTAAACAAACCAGCAGCACCCAATGCACATACCCCCACCCCCATGCCAGGACAGAACGTAAATAAACAAACTCCCCAAAACCGCCCGGAGCAAACTGGCCCCCGAACCCACCCCACTGTGAACAATGGCTCCCTCCCCACCGGAGAGGGACTCAATGAAGTAATTGCCCTCGTGGCAGAAGTACGCAAAATCTTTCAGGGAATTCCTAATATTTCTGAAACCCTTAGAAACATCCAATCCACCGATAATGTGTGGGAGAAGTTTATGATCCTAACCGAGGCGTTTAGGCCCAATTGTGTCACCCCGTGATGGGTTTTTCCCCCACCGGGTTGTGTGCAGTCTCCAGGAATGCAAACGGACTTATAGGAAGGGTCGATGACCTACGAGAGTTTATTGGTAGAATTAAACCTGATATTGTACTTCTGCAGGAAACCAGACTCCTTGCAAATGATAGCATCACAATTCCCAACTATACTTTCTATTCAACGCCTAGCAGTACATTTCACGGCCGCAGGTGCAGAGGAACTGCTATTCTCATTAAAAGTATAATTAATCACCAATACATCCCAAACCCCAATCTCCACATCATCGAAGCAACCATGGTTTTGGTTAACCTCCCAAATATCCCGCCTATCAACTTTGTTTCGGCGTACAGACCCCCCTATGACACCCCCGCCCTCTTTACGATTGACTTCGAATCACTCTATGCCTATAACTCAGCCATATTTATTGCCGGGGATCTAAATGCTAAACACCGCAGTTGGAACTGCACTAGGACATGTACTTACGGAAAGCAGCTTTTGAGCTTCGCGAAGAAAACTAATGCCAGAATCATTGCGCCCGATACCCCAACTCACTTCCATTATAGTGGATCCACAATCATTGATATCGCCCTTGCAAGGAATATGCCCTACGACGCTAGCGCCTACGCGCTAACGGACCTCTCCAGCGACCACCTTCCTGTTAAATTTCTAATTGATACTGGGACCCCCCCGGAGATCCCTAAGAAATTCATCCCAAATTGGAAAAATTTAAAAGACCACTTGGGCCGCCAACCTGCCTCCCCCCCCCCCCCAGCTGTACAGATGACATTGACGCGGAAGTTGAAAGACTTACTGCGGAAATCATGACAGCCTACAGGCAATAGGGCTCCTGGAGAGAACTAATTAAAAATGATACCCCGAGCGAAATCAGAGAACAGGTCAGGGTGCGAAATAAATACAACAAGATTTGGCAGAGAACCAAGCACCCCTCTGATAAAAACAGACTTAATAGAGCCCAGGCCCATCTCAGGAAACTCTATAGAGATCACGACGATAGGAAATGGACCAACTTCTTCGCTGGAATTGAGCCAAGGGAGGAAGCTCTCTGGAAGCTCGTGAAAACATACACAGAAGATAAATATAAAATGCCCCCTCTTATTACAGAGAATCGCTTAGCCTATAAAGATATTGAAAAAGCCGAGGCGATTGCTGACAGTCTCCAATTGCAATTCAAAAACAATGACCTGGCCCCCCCCCCCACGGACTATATTGTCGATAGGAGAATTGAGATCCTAAACAGCAAACCGGCAAAAAATGACATCAACCCCTGTTCCCCGGCAGAAGTGGCCGAGGCGATCGGAAAACTTAAAAACAAAAAAAGCCCAGGCAAGGACGGCATCACCAATGTGATGATCAAAAATCTCCCTATCAGAATAATCCTCAGGATCACCTTCATAATAAATTGCATTTTTAAATTCAGCTACTTCCCCAAAAGTTGGAAGACAGCCGTTGTAGTGCCAATCTACAAACAGGGGAAAAATGCCCAAATCCCGGACAGCTACCGTCCCATTAGCCTGCTTTCTTCCTTGAGCAAGCTGGCAGAAACTGTAATTTTACATCGCCTGGAGGCTGAAACGGAAAACAAACTAATTCCCTTCCAGTTCGGTTTCAGGAAAGGGTTGTCTACCACAGAGCAACTGATCAGAATGACTGAGCACATTAGGGAGGGCTTCATTAACCGTGCCAGTACGGCCGCAGTGTTCATCGACATTGCTAAGGCATTCGATAAAATGCATAAACTCGAAATCCCTAGGCAATTAATACTGCTCATACAATCCTACCTCAAAGGCAGAAATTTCACTGTAAGAGTTGAAAAGGAACTATCCACTCTAAGGAATACTGAGGCAGGGGTGGTCCAAGGGTCGAGACTTGGCCCCCACTGCTTCAACATCTTCATCAATGACATCTGCCAAATGCCTGAAACGCAATTAGTCCTTTTTGCCGATGACACTGCGATCATGTGCACAGGCCCAAACGGAGCTCTAAATGTGGAAAATCTGAATAGACACCTGGCCGAATTGATTGGGTATTTTGGGCAACCTCGCCAACAGGCAATGTGTCCAGTCTCGTTACAGCTGATACAATTCGGGCTGTTTATTTTAGTTTCAATCTGGCAGAGTCTGGTCTCATGAGAACCATTGCATTTAATGTAACGCGGCTCCCACTTATAATTCCTGGCACTATGAAAGAAGTCTGAACAGTTGAAACACACGGTGGTTCGCTGTTTTTTTCCTATAATTCTCAATTGTGACTTTGAAAAGATTAATTTTGTTGATTTGAAAAATATCAACGTTAGGGGTTTTTGCAAGTTCAATAAGAAACATTGAGTGAAAAGTTTTAAATCTGAAGTTACGCAGTTGATTAATTTTAACAACTTTCAGGTTATTTTTTCTCAAGATCTTGGGAAATTAATTCTTTGCTATGGTCGGGAGGCAAGCCTTTAATTACTATTTTGACAGGTATATTTTCGAGAGTCGCAGAGCACATATTCTTTTTCCGATGTGTATAGAAATTCAAAAATTTTTTCTCTTTCATCAAGAGAGAATAGAGAAATCCTAATATACCCTCGATCATATTTAATTATGGTTTCGGGGAAATTTCTGGAGATTTTCTGAACAGTTAGATTATAGTCTTCGGTTAATTTTATGTTTATAGCAGGGATGGAGATTTTAGGAGAATCGTTTAAACTATCTTTCTCTGTAACGTCCATGAGGTGTAAAAATCTATTAGAAGTTTTAATTACTGTTTTAGCTTCTTCATACTGGGGTTTTGCAGCTTTTTTAGGAGAAACCAGTTTAAAGTCATTGTTAGGTGTTAGTTTGGTAGGAGAGAGAGAGAGAGTAGGAGTTTTAGTTGGAATAGGATTCGCATACTGACTAGATTCCACCATCTAAACAACCTTGATTACCGCGTGATGCCTGGTGCAGTTAACAATGGGACAAGGTTCATTAAACTTCAATGATGCTTCGGCGTGACTGATCTTCTCTTCATGTTTTCCAAGTTGATATTCGAAGCCAAATAAATGATAATCTCTACCTCCTTTTCCTGGAGGTCTCTGAGTGCGTTTCTACATTTCTGAGAGCATTCTTGCGAATCATAATTTATGTTTTCATAATGTGTTATTTTCTGACAAATTTCAATCTTGGAAGGTTGTTTGTAACGGTTGTCTTTGACCCATGTTTCAGTGTATTTTCTGGACGAATCATCCGTCGCTTAGCCTGAGTTACGGCGAGATGATTTGGATTTTACGCTAAATGCTCTCTGGGATGATGCATTATGCCGAATGACCAGCACTTTGCACCCCTTTAATATGTGCACAGAAACGCGCTCGTCTACACTGCAGTTAGGAACATCAACATTGAAGTGGGCAAAAGTGGGGCTTTCTTATGTTCATTTTGATGAGTCCAGATAAAACCTGGAAAGTGTTTCTCGTCGTAACATTATCTAGAGGAAACGTGAAGCGCGTTTTCATCCTAGAGAAGACATCTTTTCCCGTCTGAGGTGGTCATGGTCTAGACAAGCATCGTGATGGACAAACTGAAAGACCTCCCGACTTCGACAGGGGCTCAATTACCACTTTAACCCTCTCACATCTATCGAGGCGATCCCGGGTGGTCAAAAATTTCTCCTAACAGCAACGAAGGATGGTCTGAGGCGGTTGGCTTCCTCTGAGTGGAGGTGAGGTTCTGAGATTGCTTAAATCTAGTCTAATTTATCTAGTCCAATTATTCTCACCAACCACAGCTCATTTATCTGCGCCTTAAGGGAAGGATATAGCAAGGGGGGTAAATGACCACCCAGGCTGGGAGAGTCCAATTCATGTCGCTTTCCATCCAAGTTTCCGGGTTTCATAGGCGTTAGAAGAAAAATGTCGCCTCTGAATTAAAGAGTTAAGAAACAGTGACGAAATCTTTCAGATTACCGTTCGCCTGCTTTCACGCACTGTCGGACCTTTCCATTCATTAGTCCGTTTAAATCAATGATTTATTACAGTTTTTTTTTCGGAATCGCAGAAAGGGAAAAAAACGAGAAGGAACTTTAATTTTTTCCTCTATCCAATATACCTCTTCATAGAAAAAAGTACAGTTATAAAAAGTAACTTAAAAAATTCATTTTTATGTTTTTTAAAGTTGAATTATTTGCTTTTAATCAAAATTTTGGCTTAAATCTGGGACAAGAGTAAAAAATCGAAACTATTTCGGATTAAAGCTATTTTCTACCAGGGGGTTCCTAGACAAAAGCATACCAAATCTCAACGATAATTCGAAAAATCTTACTGATAACTCACATAAACAAGTGTTGGCGCGTTAGTGATGAATGTTTGGGCCGTTCCGTTTGCGCCAACACTGTAGCTTGGCGCGAATGAAAAGCAGTCTGAAAGCATATTCAAAGATATTTTTCCAAGTAATCACAATATAGATAATGAAAGGAACTCTTAGTTTGAAGTAATTAATTAATAAAATTATTTTCCAATCCATTAGAAAAAGGTTTACCTAGGGAGAAGCCAAAAAATATTAAGATATAAATTATAGATGATGTATTGTGTTTGGGCTCATTATCAGTAATGTGTAAATATTAAGTTCTCATGACATAAGATTTGGTTTGGTTTTTGTTTATTGGCGTAAGAGTCATTCGTTGGCAATACTGCGATAGACTAAATGTCATATTTATGTCTAAATAAAATAAAATACTTAAATCGCGCCCTAAAGCAGCCGAAGGCTACAAGAAGTGAGAAAACGATTCTATTAACATTTTACAGATGTCAATTATTTACAATGATTTTTTATGTCAATAGTTATGGTTAAAAAAAGGAAAACTGACTTAAATCTATATATATATAAAACTCAACGTATGTATGCATGTATGCATATACGTTTGTTCCAGCATGACTTCCGAATGGCTGCATGAATTTTGATCAAACTTGGTACAGAGGTTCCTCATTAGCCGACTTGAATTACTGTAGGGGCAAAGAAGCTCTAACCCAGGACCTCATGACAGGATGGGCCAAAGTCTACAAATACATGTAACAAATAGGCCGTTGACATGCTTGCAGTTTTTCATGATACTCGGTACAGAGGTTCTTCATTAGCCGACTTGAAGTGCTGTAGGGGAAAATAAGCCCTAACCCAGGTCCTCAGGGCAAGATGGGCCAATGTCTCGAAAAATGCATGTAGCAAATAGGCTGGTTGACATGCTTGGCGATTTTGATGAAACTTGTTACGCATGTTCTTCATTAGCCGACTTGAAGTATTGTAAGAGTAAATATGCCCTAACCCAATCCCTCTGGGTAGAGAGGGGCAAAGTCTCCAAAATACATGTATCAAATAGGCCGATTGACATGTTTACCGATTTCAGTGGATTAGGCGATTTTTATGAAATTGGTACACATCTTTCTAATTAGGCAACTAAAAGTACTATAGGGGTAAATAAGCGCTAATCCAATCCGTCAGGGTAGTGTGGGGCAAAGTCATTTAAATACATTTAATAAATGGGTCGATTGGCATGAAACTTGATATAACCGGGACAATTTTGATGATAGTGGGTATATATATTCCTGTTAGGCTGTCTAAAAGTAGTGTCTAATAAACGGCAATCCATTTCTTCAGAGAAGGGTGGAGCAAAACTATCAAAATACACTTAATTTGTACGGCCGATGAACATGCTGTTGAATATGGCTAGGGCGATTTTCACGATATTTTGTACATATCTTTCTCAGAGTCAGAGTAAAAATACTACATGGGTAAATAAACTTTTAACACAATTCCTTCAAAGTAAGGTGGTGTTAAGTCGTTTAAATTCCTCTAACAAATGGGCTGATTGACATGAAATTTGAAGAATTTTGAGGGAATAAGGAAATCTTGATGATACAGAGTACATATGTTCCTCGGGCTGACTAAATTTTATGGAGGGATAAATAAGCTCTAATCCATTTCATCGGAGTAGGTTTGGGAAAAATCCACAAAATACATGTAAACCCTTGGACCGATTGACATACTGTTGGATACTTCTAGGGAGATTTTGACGGATTTTGGTACACATACTTCTAATTAGTTAACTCAAAATATTGTAGGGCTTAATAAGCAATAACCTACTCTATGAGGTTATGATAAGACAAAGTCGTTTAAATAATACGGCAGATGGACTATTCGCATGAAGTTTGATAAGGCTCGGGCACTTTGATGAAAAATTAAACATATGTTCCTCACAAGCCAAACAAAAGCATTTTAGCACAAATATTCACTCAATACCTTAAGTAGGGTAGATGAAAAACAAAGGCCTATTAACACGAAACTCGATTTGCTGGAGCGATTTTGATGAAACATTGGTACGCATGTTCCTTTTTAACCGACATGAAGCAGTATTAAGGTAAATAAGGCCTGAACCAGTCCATCAGGATAGGTTGGGCAATGTCTCTGAACTACACGTTAAAAAATGGATTGATCGAAATAAAACTTAACTCGGAGGTTTCAACATGTCGAACTAAAAAATTAGAGGGGGTTAAATCTTTTTTTTTTATCAGCCCTTTAGGATGATAATTACCGATAAGGCACGGAGAAATGTTTATTTAGAACGACTGGAGCAACTTTGCCGAAACATGTTTCATTAGTTAATTTAGAAACGCTAATTGTTAAAATGTTATTTTAAAAATGACACCGAAATTGTTCAACAACAGCAACGAAAAAGAATACTTCATTGAGAAATAGGCCCTATCTTGCAATCTTCTGGATTGGGTGGAGGTCTGTCATTGAAATACATTGAGAAAAGGGACCAATTAGCATGAAATTTTTATGGTCAGGGTTCCTACAATAATAAGATGACCCAAAAAATTTGGTTAATAATGCAAGAAATATATGTAATACGCTACTGTCCAAAAGTATTTTTAGATTGCTAAAATGCGAAACATTTGAAGTTAATTTGAATATAATGTTCAGGATCATTTGTAGAGAATCTTTGTACATACAATCGAGGGAACTCACATTTTAGAGTGAAAATTTTGTCACAAGAAAATTTAGGGGACCGTCCACAAATTGAAGAAGACGAAACTGATTTGGGCTCACCCCGTTTCACAGAAAGTTGATAATGTTTTCAAATTTTCTTCAATCTTTTTGCTCCTTATGCACATTGCTTGCATGCATTTTCATTAAAATATCATGAATATTCGGGAAGATATAAAGGTTTCTATAAACCATCCAAATTTTTCGTATGTTTTTGGCTTATACATCCAGAGTTTAACGCCAAATTTTGCGAAACTTATAGAATATTCGACATTATGCTAGAGAAATATTGTATTAAAATTTGAAGTAAATATCTTGAATATTTGAAGAAATATGAGTATTTTTAGTAAATACTTTTTAATTGTGCATGCAAGAAACATTACGTAAATTTTCTTTCATAACTTCGAAGTCAGGTATCAAAGGGACTTTACAAAAAACTTCCAGTTGATTACCAATAAAATTTAGAAAGTTGTGGGCATTGCAACCAGCAGAAGTTATGTTGTTCACTAAGAGAAACAAAATGATAAGGAGTTTTCGATAAATAATTAATTTTTAAACTTGAATCTTCGGGTATTGATCTTCGAAGTGCAATTATATATATTTCATTTATATGTTCAAATGTGTACTCAGGATATTCAAATTTCATAAAATTCAATATTGCTGTTATAAATTATTGTTAATCTTAGCTATAAAAGTAAATTCGGAGAAAAAAATCATGGAAGGGATTTTTTTAAAGTTTTTTCAGAAAAATATGAAAAAATTGGAAGAAAATCGTTTAAAAAGCATTTTACAAAAATATAAAAGATCCACTCCGATATCTATTGCAACTTCTTGTCTCTCACACTTGCTGTAAGTAGGGCCTTAACTCACTTCTATAAAATTACTTGAAACATTACTGCTTATGTCATGAGACTTAATATT
>BGPR01029525.1:0-19232 GCA_013235015.1 Araneus ventricosus | reverse complement strand
TGTGAGAATTGAGCAATATCTACATAAATTAAGCAAATCAACTATTCCAAAAATCTTAAGAAAATGAAATACTGTCTCATTTCCCGTAGAAATGTCGAAATTAAATGACATGTATTATTAATGTTGAAATTTTATACCTAAGCTTTCTAAACATAAGATATTTAACCTGTGTTCAAAATTTTTTAGAAATTATTAGGATCACATAACGCATTACTCTACTTGCTTCCAATTGTAAATCAAAAATAAACACAAAAGAAAAGCAACATGCTTAGAATAAATCAGAAATATACATTTTATAAACTAGTGAGATAATTGTACGCTTTTGACCCACGCTTTTTACAAGATAATTACCTGCATTATGTACGAGCTTTGAAAATCTATGAAAAAACATTTGATTTTATATAACTTTAAAAATGAAAACTAAGTCACTTTAGAAGCCACAGAAGGCAATCGAGATATTGAGTGAAAAGTGAAAAATGAAGATAAATCTCTTCTTCCAAAATCGATGCTTTAATTATTGAAAAATTTACATAATAACAACCAACTCGTTTTACATATTTATGAATTTTTCAATCTAAAAGATTTAGTGAATATATTTCCAAAGTTTGTTGAGAAAATATGACTAAATTTCTATTTTATCTTTTCAGTGCTAACAACTTAGCTTCGGAATTTAATTTCTCATTTATCGGTATATAGATTTCAATTACTATTGCTTTGATACTTTTGTGGTTATTTAGAATATCCAACTGTGAAGCGGAAGTATCAATTTTCGTTTCTTCTTCATATTTATTGAAATATCGCAGCTTTACAAAGATATTCAAGGCAGAACTGATTTTTTGCTCCTGTTTGTAGAAGCAGTATTGCTTTCCGATTTCAGTTTGCATAATCTTTATTTTTACGACGAAAGAACGTTGAATATTGATTTGGTAGTTCAATAAGGCCTTCACAGCAAGAAAATTAAAATATTTTAATACAATGATATTCTAGTGAAGAATAATATTGATTCTTTTATCAATAAGTATTTGACAAGTCATTCATCAATCGCAGTTCCTAAAGAAAACTTAAAGAAACAACGTTTGAGATATGAAAAGAAAGCTCATATGTGTATCGTATATCTTCACAATGATTATTTGTTTCAATCGTTTCTTTATTGATGTTTCTTGTTACTGAGTTGTATTTATACCAGAAAGTAATGTAGCAGTACTAACCGAAATTTCAGAAAATGCCATTTGGTTTATAATTTTTTGACATTTAGCCTCAAAGCACATGAATAAGTTTTTCCCGTTCTTTATGTTAAAACCCAAAAAGATGACTAATAGGTATTTGAATATTTCCTAAAATCATATGGGTGAAGAATTTTTCAGTTCCCAAAAATTCACTTACACTTCAGAAAGTACGGTTTATCTACTTAGAAACCTTATGTTTCAGAGTCCTGATGAAACTCATGTTTCTGAATGTTATAAAATGAAAATTACTTATGGTTAGATATCTGTATTAAATAAAGATTCTTTCTAACATCGTAAATTGAATTATGGCCTTTTATTACAATCAGTCAAACAGACTAATGATATACATCTGTTTGAGATAAATTATTGCTTTTTTATTACAAAAATTTATTAATATCATCTTTATTATTTGAAATTTTGATTCTAATTAACTGGAACTCATTAAGCATTCTAATTTTAAAAATAAAAAATTAAATTAACTGAAAATGTGTTTCGTTTCGTCTAGAATAGCGTTTTTCAGTTGGTTAACTTTATACACTTTCAGAAAATCAGGCCAGTAAGAAAATTAGTATTCATTTTAAATTATTAATATTTCTTCTGTGAAAGAAAAAGAAAGAAACTAAAGACGGTTTGAGTGTTCTTTCCTTGATGAAGCTGCTATTGTAAAATATTTCATCATAAGCAAACTTTTTCCTTAGATAATTAGAAAGAAATATAATATGCTTAAATTTTTTGCAGTGTAAGATAGTCATTATGAGAAAACTCGCTGGATATGATGTATCACGCTGGATAAGTGATAATATCACGTAGAAAAAAAATGCGGTACCTGAAACAGAATTTAATTAAAATTATGAAATTTTTGAGTTAGAGGTTCGTTTTATGTTCTTGATATTCTCCAGATATACTGGGATGCTTTTTTGGCTTATAATATAACCATTTTATATTTATATTATAATCCAAATAAATTATATAAATATTATAATATAAATTATATGGATTTTCTCATTACACATATGACGACCGTGTCTGAAAATACAAAATCAAAGTTGATATTAATTTTATACTTAAATGACAGTTAGGAATGAATCCAATAGATTTCAAATAATATTCTCATTCATGAAAGAGAAATTCAATAATACTAAAAAACAATTGTAATATTATTTCCTACTCATAAGTTGAGGCTTCCCTTATTTCTGGTCATTTGTTATTAAGTCATATATTTTTAAGTTTTAAAAAATTAGTTCAAGTGATCTAAAATAGATTGTTTTGTTGGCTAAACTTCTCGTTTTTGTCGATAAAACAAGACTAGAGTGATCAAAATTTGTAATTGGATATGGAAAAGATTAAATAACATTAATCTTTCGAAATATTCAGCTATTTTAAAGCAAAGGGATTTGAACTCCAATACACGTGCGGCGACACAACCGCAACTAGAAACTGTCTTCTCATATAAATATTATATTTCACTATTAAGACATCATAGCTTCAAAAAATTCGAGTTACACACGATGGTATTCATTATTTATATATAAAAAGTTGGATGTCTCGGAATAGCTAATGGTTTTGTGAGAGAAATGCATCTTGCATGTTTCTTCAAAGTAATAATTAATGTCTAATCTGGAGACTATGGTGCCCATTTACTTCGTTGCTCTTAGGATCGCCAACTCTTTGCCATCAAGGATGGAGATGAGACAACATTTGTTTTGGTTGCGCAATGATGTTTTTAACGAGTGACATGCGCGGAAATTAATCTTTTCATCGGTGTTTTGAGAATCACGCTATATTGCGCCTCGTTTCGATTGAACTGTTTTGTTCATCTCTTCGATGCGATTGGTCGATTCATTCGAATTTCAATAAAACTTCGTTTGGATTTCTTCGGTTTGAATATCGGTTCAGTACTGTGTATGTTATTCTGTGTGTTTCGTTTCTCAGTGAATAAGCCAAGCTACGAGTATTCCGCTATGCTGAAAGCGAAGCCGCCGATGTTTTCATAAGTTAAAAAAATTTGCCCTGCACACACTTGAAATGCCTCAGGCATTGCTTGCTCAATCTCTCCTTTTCAGGTGACGCCTGCGCGAGAGAGCAATAAAAAGCGCACTTCACATCCAAAACAGTATTTGGCGACGGCAAATAAAATTGCACCAAGAAAAATTGGCGAGAAACAGGTGGGCACCGTAAACTTCAGGCTTACCTAATTATTATAGTCATACAAACCGACACTTTACAAAAGGGCAGCAGAAGAACTTTCAAAAATGCTCATTTTATTAAAATCGATCGATCAAACTAATTTTTGAATTCCGAATCTTTTACAGTGTAAAGATTTATCTAACGTATTACACTGAATATTTTTAACTTTTTGGAATGCTAACTATTGATGTTTCTGGTGGTAACTAATTATAATTTTAACGAAATATGTTCCCTTTACTAGTTGCTTATTGGGAGTATTTTATAGCTGCTATTTTGACAACTGGTAAAGAAAGTGGAGTTTTTCCTCGTTTATATGACGCGTATGTCTGCAAGACCATGTTACACCATTCGGAATTGTTGAAAAAGAAATTCTAGGTAAAAATATTTAAAAATATAGTTCTATGTTCTAATATCTAATTCAAACTGACAAATAAGAAAGTTTGACAACTACTACTTGCTTCTGAATCATTTATTTTAAATATTATTTGAAATATACACACGCTTAACATCATGAAACATTTATTTGAAATAAATAAAGGCACATATTGAGGATAATTTTATTTCAAACACAAAAAAGACTCTTGATCGTAGAAAAAGAATATTTCTTCCGTATTCATCTAGTATGAATAAAAAAATTGGTGCATTTCTTCACTCCAGATTTCTGTAAAACAATTAAATAGGCGATACCACGGAAGTAGCATTCCAATAATGAAATAGATCTTACTCAGATGAATTGTCCTTGTGGCATTAATTTTACATTCTTTTCTGGAAAAGAAGTGAAAAACGTCTCCCAATAAGTCGACTAAAGTTGTCACATGGTGCTTAACAGTGTTTCCCGAGTCGTTATTTTCCGACCAAGTCTGAATTTCATTTATGTATCTTGAAAGCAACAGTTATTAAACTTTTAGCACTACGAGAGTTTCGGATTTTTCTTTTAAACTTTGATGGCTCTAATGGCTAGATGGTTGTAAAAACGGACATGTTGAATTACAGAAGGTGTTTTTAGAAAAAAAATGACTTATTACAAAAATAATTTACTTATAATGTAATCATTCCATTTACCTGTATGCGATTGATTATACAACAGAATGGTATTAATCAGTTTTTTCTACATTTATTAATGTTTGCCTAGAACACTGTAATGAATAACTGAATCATGTTCAAATAATAGGCAAGGAAAATCTGAAAAATTAATGCTTAAAACATATATGTGTATAAAAGAAATGAGATACTTCCGATTAAAGTCCCCTTCTTTCGATATCAAAGACTCCACTGACAAAAGATTGTTCAGAAGTACAGAAGAATATTAAACGTAGTTTTCCCACAACCAACAAAATTTCGAGTCACTTTCCAAATAACTTTTTTGCAACTATTGAATGAATTCAATACAAAGTACGGCTAAAACTTTGACCTAGATGATAGCACAATTAAAAGTTTTTTACTAACAAAGCTTCGAACTAGCCCACAATAGTAAAGTTAATAAGATATACATTTTCACATGAACAAATTTCTTAATCTTTATGAAAAACGGAATACAGGCAATGTATTGGGAGCTGAACTGTGTCGTGAGATGCAATACATTGTTCTCGAATGCCTTACTGCCTGAAATCATGCATAAAATATTTACCCGTCGTAAATCGATTATTGGGACATTGAAAAGACCTAAACTTGACCTAAACCTTTCTTTGTTAAAAACTGGAACGTTATTAAATTTCCTGTCACATTCGTTTCCTACAGAGATTTTCCTTACTTTTCATTCCGACTGCATTCGCAGTGTAGGGAAAATAAATCTGAATAAAATATTCGATATTTCTTATCTTTTGAGACTTTGAAGTATTATTATTGATTGAAATATGTATTTAAAAGTGTTGTTTAAGGATATTCAAGCGATTGAAAGAAAAATATAATGGAAGAATTTAGTGGATACAAATTATTTCTTTGTCAGAAATAAATTCGTTTCATGGCCTAAGCATAACAAGTATAAAAACATTGCCGTAAAGGGAAGGTTTTTATTGTGTGCATTAATAAGTGAATATTTTTTTCAGAAAAAAGAAAATGTTTTTCCGTAGTGGAATGTGTGCAGGGATATGAGAGATTAACTTAACTCGAAATGTGATGTCTTATTATGTTTAATTTATTTATTACTGTTTATTTTATTATTATTTTTTATTACTAAGAATATTAACCTAAAACTGTGGAAAAATTTAAGGGCAATCTTCCTAGTAAAAATAAAGATAGAACAGAAATTTTTAGTTATATTTTTAGTACAATTAACTTTTAAGAATGTAATTTAAAAACATATTTTATTGCATTTATCTTTTTTTTGTTGTATAGAAAATCTGAAAAAAATGCGCAAATAATATTGATTGAACAACTGCAGAAGCAAGATTAAAGAAAGTTTAAACAAGTTTATGAAGTCATGCATTTTTTTATTTATGCTTATTAACAAGGACTTAAGCAAAGACTTCAATGAATTTCACAATGACCGTTTAAAGATAGGTTCTATCTATGAAATACATTTGTAGCAAAGTTAAATAATAAGAGTCTGGGGACTATTTATTTAGTACTTTATACAAACAAGCATTTTAATAAGTTGTTCATTTAGTTTGTATAAATTGTGCAATTGTTACCATCCATTTATATCGTATTCGATTTTCAGCATTAAAATATTAAAAAGATATATGATTGTCATTCTCAAAAATATTTTAATCATCTATGTACCTTTCAGTGTTGGAAATTTAAATAAAATTGCATGTAGTAAAACTAAAATTTTGTGAGAAATTCATCGTCTATTTGACAGGGGAAGTTTATTTATAGAAATATAGTGGCAGGATAAGTTCTGTATGTAGGTACTAACAGAAGTGAATTTCGGAAAAGCAATGTGCTTATTCGACGCTGGGCTACACGATTAACTAGACTATCAAGTGGAAAATTCGTTCATTAGTATATCCTGACCATCAGCAGCTTGAACTTAAGAGTTTCCGTTGCTAGCTTACCTTCAAAGGGAAGATATTCCTTCCTGACAGTATTACTATCTGGAGTTTCAAAGCTTAATTTCATCTAACATGTTCTACAATGTGACTATAAGCGACAGGTTTCCTTAATGACTGCACCTAGAAGCGC
The DNA here is from genome assembly GCA_013235015.1 of Araneus ventricosus. NCBI lineage: Eukaryota > Metazoa > Arthropoda > Arachnida > Araneae > Araneidae > Araneus > Araneus ventricosus. Next base: position 12,696 of record BGPR01029525.1, on the reverse strand, counting down.
TATTTATTCCTATGCAGACTCATTGTATATATGATAGCAGTTTCTAAGATCTTATCGACGAACTCAACTTTAATGTTTGCAGCGAAAAGTACTTTAATTCTCAATACAGGTTATCTACTTGTCTCGATGCGGAAATAGCAGAACGAAGACTTATAAGAGTGGAGACTAATGGGGAAATTTCAGTAACTATTTGATGTTGGCTTGCTCTGTCTAGTGCTTTGCTTCACCTTGATCTATTTCATTAGAAATTTTGCACTGTATGCATAGATATTTTCAAATATTCTGTTAATTTGCAAATACAGACGGTGCTATCTTGGAAATGTTAAGATATAACTATAGGAGTATTAAGAAATTATTATTACGAAGTGTACATGAAACGATCCATCATCTGAATAAGAAAATAATTTTTAAAAAAATCAATTCTGAACATCTGTTTGAACTTAAGATTTCACGTTGTTAGATTAACTTCAAAGGGAAGATATTCTTTCCTGGCATTATTACTATCTGGAGTTTCAAAGCTTAACTTCATCTAAAATGTTCTATAAGATGGCTTGAACAAATTCACTGTAAAGCACTATTTATTCCAGCGCAGACACATTATATAAGTGATAATATTTTTCAAGACCTTATCAAGGAACTGAATTTTGATGTCTGTAGAGAAATGTACTTAAGTACTCAGTGCTGTTAATCTACTATATTCAATGTAGAAATGGTAGAACGTACAAACTTAGACTTTAAAAGTGACCTTTAATATCAAAATTTTAGTTAATTGTTTGATAATTCCTGGCTCTATCTCGTGCTTTGCTTTACCTTCATCAAATTATTACCTTAGCAAATATTGAGCTGTATTCTGAAATTGGAATGTTCGGTTAATTAATAATTAATGATTGTGCAATTGGTAAAGTGTTAAGAAATGTTCCAAAATGTGAATAAAATTTTTCACAACTACCTTAACGTCAATAAATAAAGTCATACTAAAACCATACAATGATAAATTGGCTAAATATTATAAATGTTGCAACGGCATCAATGAGAAAGAGCATCCTACATATATATTGCTCTGTGTCTTGTGTCAAAAGAGCCTTTAAATGTTATTAAAGCAACTTTTGCACGTTTTGAATTATTTACAGAAGTACAGTTAATTCGGTATTTTTTACCAAATCGTAAACAATTTATAAATTTGACAATATAAAAGACTAACTTTAATCAAGTAGCTGTGACTCCATATAAATGTTTAATATAAGTAAAAAGCATTAACAGAACGAATAAGTAAGATAAATACCGAATATAAATTTGAGAAGGATGAGAAAAAATATTAACTTTTTAATACTTATTTCTTTGAAATTATCTGAGAAGACAAGATTTTACTGTTGTCGAAAATCGCAATTTTCCATTTAAAGAATTAATGCCACAGATTACAATAGTTTCTATTTTAGAAAGTGAAAAATTTTTATGAATTATTCACAATACCCAAGACACAATATTTATTGAATTATGGAGATGTCTGTAATAAAACATGAATTAATTTATGACAGTGAAAAAACACTCTTTTCAAATTGATTGATATTTTTTATATTAGGGGAGAATGTCATTCCTTTGTCAGATTATACTTTTCATCACTTCTGTCTGGGCTAGTAACTGGTGGCAAAATGTGGACGTTCTTATGTTTAGTACAGAGATCATCCACCAGTTTCTTAGTCTAGATTGTTGATTTTTTAAAGGAATATTTACTGCGTTGAATAAAAATAATTATCTGATTTCATCGCTAAAATGTAAGCATTAAAATATTCACAGTCTAATAATATTATTATTTGCAAACTCTGGTTCCTCTATAATTAATCTAAAGTATTAAAATTGCGTTTTACTAAAACCATTCATCTTTCTGTTTTATTTGATTAAAAGTCATTTTGTCATTTATATTTGATTTTATTTAAGTTCAAGTCAAAGATACAATGTCCCTGATCAAGGGCATAACAGTATGTCTTGCTACAATGTAAAGGTTTTGAGAAAAATTAAAAATGTTAAAATTGTAAATTTAGATCTTTTATGGTATTTAACAAAATCAGTACAATATAGAGTTCAGGTCAACACTCTCACATAGTTAGCTTACAAATGAAATAAAAAAAATCGAAAAATCTGTCAAATGTACAACACTCTCCCTTACTTAGAAAACTTCCAGTAACCGTAATGATTTTAGAGGCAAATCTGTGAAAATATCACTTCGTTTATTTTTCCTTACCTAAGTTTGAAAGAAGACATCGTTCATTTTTGTATACATTGTCATTGAATAAAACATTGACACATAATTTGCATATGCGGACATTTTTTGACCCCATATGATGATATATTTTTCAAGAAATTTTTGATAAATTTTTGTCAAGGTCAACTTTCTCACACGCTGTGACACATGCACAGAGTTTTTTGTGTTGACAGATTCCCTTATATTACACTGTGCTTATAAGATTTATGCATTTTTCAAAACATTTTTAAATGAAAATAATACTTTTTAGATTTTTTAATATAATTTTTACCAGAAATGGAAGCTAGCCAGCTGCAGAAAAAGCATATATTACTTATCTTAATATTTTTTTGAACGTTTCTTCATATTCATAAGTTTCCAGTCTCGTATACCAAAGAATCCTTATATCCACTTGAATAACGCAATTTAATATGGTGGTTTCCAGTTGGTTTATTCTTCTCTAAAAGTTCCTTCTGTAGTATATTTTAAGTAGATTGAATACAGTTTCTAAACTATGTTACCTGAAAGTTTCTGTTTGTTTCTTATCCATTCATAACTTTATCTCTACATAACTTCAACGATCTCTTGGTGATGAAAGCGAATAAAGTGATAGTCACAAGAATATTTTTGCATTTGTGTGCAATAATAGGAGCTATCTGAATAAAAAAGGGAAAAAAATAGTGTCCATGACCAGACTGTAGGTAGATATATCAAAAATTCCCTACTAGATTTCTTAGTTAATGATGGATTACTAATGTTGAGTATAGACTAACATATTCACTCAGAGAAACAATACTTTTCCTGTTTATCTCTGTAGGATAGTTCTTTTGAGTTACTTGCTTTAACCTTGTTATTTACTCACAGGTCCATGAAGAATCTATAGAAAAAAATATTTAATTTGACGAATATTTAATTTGAAAAATATTTATTAATCTTATTTTGATGAATTATTTTGCATCGAAAGAAATAGGTTCTTACTAAAAATCTCCAAAAATAGAAGACATAAATATTAAAAGAAATCCATATTTTTTCATTCAAACGCGTATGCGGTATACCTTAACAGATTTATCACTGTTCAGAAAAGATGCACCATGTCTATTGCGGAGATTGATAGAAAGATAAAGTAAAAGAAACCTAATTCCCTTGAGCATTAGGCACATATTTGAGAGCATTATTCTCGTTCATACCATTAGGACGTAAGAACAACCTTATTAAATTATGTTATTCAAGTCGATATGAGGTTGCTCTGGTACACAAGACTGATATTGCATTAGAAGATAAACAGTTTCCTTTCTGCTTTTGTCTAATCGCAAAAAAGAGAAATGCAGTGCATTAATTTTTCTCATTTGATGACTGATAAATTCTTTTAGAAGATGGATTTCTGAAAAAACCATTTATTTACTTACCATTATGAGTGTTTTAAAATTGCTTAAGGGGAGTTGGAAGCCTTACTCCGAAAATGTTAAATTGGCCTTTTTACAAAATCTGTAATAGATTCATGTTTGAAATTTTTTATACAAGTGAAGTGCATCTTTCTCATTATACTAAAATGCTTTTAAAAAAATTCAAAAAATGTTAAATTGGCCATTTTTGGCCGTACCTTTTCACAAAATCTGTTAAAAATACAAGTTTGACATTTTTTATACAAGTAAAGAACACCTTTCTCATTATACAGAAATGAACTTTCGGTTAATTTTCATTTTTTTTAAATTTATAAAATATTTAATTAGACATAGTGAAATTTTTCCCTATTTTGACCCCCCCAAAATTGTAAAAAATAAATTTTTGAGTTTTTTTTCCAAAAACGCATTCATTTCAGTATAATAATAAAGGTGTACTTTACTTGTATAAAAAATTTCAAACATGTATCTATAACAGATTTTGAGAAAAGGTACATCGAAATGGCCAATTTAGCATTTTATTGTTCTGACACAAAAAAATTGTGAAAAATAAATTTTTGAATTTTAAAAAAAAATGGTATTTTGGTATGATGAGAAAGATGTACTTTACTTGAATCTATAACATATTTTGAGAAAAGGCCAATTTAACATTTTTGGAAGAAGAGTTCCATCTCCTCTTAATCTTGCTTCATTCAATGGATTGGCGAATTTTATAAGAAATATATTAAGCAAAAGAAAAGACCAAGAACTTAATTATATGTAAATTTTTTTAAAAAATGAATTTGAATAACCATTATCTGAAGCAATTTACATTCCTGCTCTATAAACTGCTTTCCTTCCAAATTGGAAATTTAATTTTTGTTTATTTCCTTTGATATATAGATACAAGTTTATAATTTCCGTATCTCTTCTCTTTATTGTGTATTCATCTCTTTTCATATGCAGTTTTAGATAAAAATAGCTATATTTTTCATTGCATGGAAACTTTTGAACGAAAGTTCATCTATCAAAGGTATGACAAATAAAATACTAATAATGTTGTAATCTTGTATGATATTTTGACATTAGTAATTAAGATTTCAAAACAACATGAGTGTGTCCTCATTTTTAAAAAAATATATGCTACCTAATGCATTGCTATTTTTCTGGGTTCATCTCTTAGCATTAATTAAATTCTCCTGGAAATTTTCAAAATGCTCGGTAAAAATTCATTAAATACATTAGGGGCGAAACAAATAATCTTCTAAAAAGCACTGATTATTTGGAATTTCACTTCCCAAACTGTCGAAATAGTACTAAAAATGTGTGCTGCTTAAAGGAAATTAATATATTAGTTACTACATTAGCGACAAGCTTCAGGAAATGAAATTAAGAAAAAAAATAGAATTTAGCGAATACCGTGGTCCTTGACGACACTTTTCGAGAAGAATTTTTCTTAAAACAGAAAGAATGGCAAACCTTCAGGAGAACATTTAATGAATAAATTTTAAAGCCATTAAGAATCAAAAAATAAAAGCATTTTATTGTTATTGTATAATGAAAAAGAAACAACTGTGATGAATCAGTCAAGTCCACAAAATATTACTTTTAATGTGTTTGTAAATAAAATGTAATCTATAACAATTTAAAATTATTTTGCAAAATCAGATATTTATGCGTTGAGATCGTTTTTAGAATGGATTTTCACTATTCTGAAAACGATAATAACATAAATGCTTCTCAAAACAAACAAAACAGCAAATAAAACCTTAAAACGCAATTTCTAGTTTATCTGTAAAGGAAATTAAAACTTTTGTGGGAATGATAATGGTCTCATATTTAAAGCTTCTCTTGTCAGTTTTTCCTTGGTGGCATAGAAGAATTGCAACTTGTATAGCTGATGATAAACATGGGCCATTTAGAATTGTGTGAATACAGCACTGTTTTCTATGCTTAGAAATAAATAGGAATATCACTTTGGGTATTGTGCTTCTAAATGAATGAAAATATCACGTGCTAAATCTCAGGCAGTTGATGCAAGCATTGGATATATGTTTGTTTCAATATGTATTCAGATTCTCACGATTTCTGACAAATGTTAATATTTGAAGTTGAAAAAGTTTATGATTTATTTTCAATCTGTAAATTGTATTAAACTTAGAATGTTTCTTTTCAGAACTGCGTAAACATTCGTATTGAATATTCCGGTTTGCATGATATTTTCTAAACATAATGTATTATAGGATTGAAATGTATTATACTTTTTGCTTGTTCCACTTTTTTGGGACACCCTGTATATTCCATTCTCTCGAACATAAAAAAAAATATTAAAAACAAAGAAAATTGATGAACGGGAAATTAATGCGAAGAAGATGTAAATTTAATTAAAAAATTATTAAAAATTATTGAAAAATGTGTTATTTTGGTCCTTGAAAGATAGCGGTGAAAATGACTGCTCCTAATATTTCTAGATATACGGAAAACGCCGTCTTCTAGTGTTAATATCAAAGTATTGATTGAAAATTAATATATTTTGCAGGAGATAACATAGTTAATTTGCCTTTATACTCTCATTTACATTGTGCTTGTTCATATATAAATTTTCTATTACACAAGAACATGTTATCCTCTTTTCGTCTGCTTGAGTGAAGTAAGGAGAGAATGAAAATTGAAACTGATTTCCATTTAAAAAAAAACGAAGTTAGAAAAATTACTTTGAAAAACGTTGCTTCAGAACGAAGGGAAGATAAATAAAATACCTAGATGAACGAAATTGTGTAAATTTTTCAGCTGTAACACTTTGAGAGACTGAATTATATATAATCGCAATGATTACTTGTTTAGTGTGTATGGCGTGCCTGACAAACACAGACATTTAGGAAGATATTTTTTACGTACACGTGCACCTGAGCAAGAGGGGGACATCACTCTTTCGAATCAGACAACTGAGTGCGGAAGTCCTTCAAAAGCAGTACCAGGATTAACCTGGCTCCCATGGAGTGCCACCCCGCGTGTTAACCACTTTACCAAATGGGTGGCTCCCCCAGGGATTCCTCAGATATGGGGAAGAGAAGTTGCTGTATAAGAAAGAGTCTCGCTTCCCTGGAGGGCTTAGCAAAGATAGTGTTGTTGTATTGGCCACAGCTGAGGTGACGGGGCATATTTCATTCTGGGTTAGGGTACATGGGTCTATGATGACCATTTTGTAACTGACCACCTACTATTCACTGCGATTATTCAGTATAACTCGGGCGCTAAAGCAGGACGGGGTCATCATTTATGGTTACCGCATGGACGGAGTAATGTCTATACAGAATGTCTAATATACAGAAGATAAAAGATCAAAAGAATAGCATGGCAGCAAAAGGAATAGAACTAGTATAAAAGCAAAAGGAATATTTTCACAATGCAGGATTTTGTTTTCAGTCTCATTTTATTTCAAATTGTTCATAGGATTACAGCTTTTTACATATAACCAAATTCAAAAAGAAGCGTCATTTCTGTTCAATTCATGTCATCATAGATAAGAAGAAAGGAACAAGAGAAGAGCGGAATCTGTATTTCACAGTACGGGGAGTACCTAATACTGAAGTTATAGTTTAAAAATTTCACAAAATCACTAAAGATAATGAATTTTAGTTATTTTTGGGAAGGCACAATCCTTATTGGATTTTATACCCGACATAACTTTCAAGAGAAATTATCCAAATTATACATGAGAAAAAATAGAAATAAAATATTGAATTGTTGTACATAGAATATAAATAATTTATTAAATGAAAAAATAAGTAGATTTGTCTGATTTAAATCTAACAATTTGTTATACTGCCAAAATGTCTAGAAGGCAACTGAACTAATATTCCATTCTAAGGTTAGAAATTGTAACTTCGTAAATGTAAAGGTATAAATTCGCTGAACTTGAGCCATTTGTTATTAGGTTCTCAAGCGAAGAAGTCTTTAATGTAGTTAACACATCTACTGCCAAATTTATCTAAAGAAACCTAACAGTTACAAGGAATCTTGTTTAACCCACAAGTCAGCAATGTGCCATCAGGATGCTAGTAAGAGATATTCCAGTCAAACCAGAGAAGGTATTGAGGTTTTAAAGAAACTAAGAGAAATTCCATTGGAGTGAAAATTTTATTTGACGATTTAGTAACAAATTTACAAATTTGTGTAACTGTTTTATGCATCATATTTATAGACTTGTGTATCCTCATAAATAACCTTGAAAACATCGACTCTTCTTCTGCGATTTTAAGCCAGTTTTGGACTAAAATCAATACATCCAGTTCTAATTAAAAACTGTTTAGTTACGTTTAAAAATGTCATAAAAATGTATTTATCATTCAGAAAATGTAAAATAATGAGAGACAAACTAAAATCATGATTATTTTCGAGTTCACCTATTGGTTTCTTTGTATGGCTGACTAGAATGTAATGAAGCGCACTATAAAAATAATATTTCAAACTGTATACTGTAAAACTTTATTTTCACAGACATAAATAACTGTCTTATGAAATATGAGGAATAAGAATACTTCGTAACTTTTACAAACAGTAAAAAGTACATATTGCATTATGATCTGCAGGCAGTGAGTTTTTCAAAAAGTTTAGGATAGAAACTAAAGAAAAAGAAACTGGGAAATGATGCCAGAATTTCAAGCAGTTTTCAGAGAGACAATAAGGGTTTTCAGGGGATCGGATAACTTGACTATGATATGATTTATAGATATAAAACCATCTATATTCGAATCATCCCGAAAGAGAACAATAGCAATAAATCTTTGAATCCAGAAGAAATGAGAAAATATATATGAATAACATCTATTTCCAGAAAAGTTCCAAAAACTTTAAAATGCGAAGAAAAATTTTTTTATTATTTTATGAGAAACTGATAGACAAGGTTGACTGAAACTGTGGCGTTATAAAGTATAAGAAACTGCCGATCCATTTTATCATAATATTTTTTTCCACCCAACAAATAAACTTTACCGTAAATGTTTCTTTCCAACAAAAATGATGGATGAGTAGTCGGAAGAAATTTCATTTCATTCGATTTCATCGAAGTAAATCAGTATTAACTTAGATAACAGTGAGTCCTCCCCCCCGCCATCTATGAACTGAAGAATAATTTCCACTCTGATCGATATGAGGGAGTCTCTGAAGAGATCATCCAAATAGGTGAGTGATTGATTCCTTAGTGCAATGAGTCTGCACACTTTTCTTTTTTTTTATCTTGAGGATACACTGGGGCTATTTGTTTCCTTGAGAACAAATCAATGTGTGGAAGATATTCTGACGAGTCATGCTACAAGGCATGTCGTGGCATAGTGAATGTCTCATCGATTTCAAAACACCAGGAAGGGAAGAAATATTCTTCGTTCAGGCAGAAGTCATCAAGTACAAAACTATAGTTTCGAGATATGTTCAGTTTAAATTTAATTAATTTTGAGTCGTAGTGATAAATAATAAAATTTATTTTACAGGTTTCTAGCATCAACGGTTTATTTACTGATTTTAAACAGAACAGAACACCACTTCATGGCCCTGCGATTATAACCTTTTGATTATTTAAACAGTGTGGCGGACTTGAAGTGGAAGAGACATCAGAAGACGCTCCTTAACTGTCTAGGAAATAAAGGCGACGGCAGAGAGATGAAAAAGGTTACAAAAATACAAATCTAAAAATCTGGGATAATATACAAGAAACAAAAGGGGAGTATCATATAAAACCATATACAAACAAAAACTGTGAAAAGGAAAGAAATATGAGTATGAAGTGTACAATATCAACAAACAAGAGAGAAAAAAATAGTAATCAAATAAAGAAGTCCACGAAAACAAACTCAAATGCGAGTGTTAAAGCACATGTGTGTCTGTTCTGTTGATTGTTCTTTCCGCCAAAAAGTGGAAGTTTTTCTGTGTGGAAGTGGAGAATAGTTCAGGTGCGCTGTCACTTCGGCGAAGAGGGCGCAAAAAATTCCCTATGTCGGCCTGCATGTAATGGAAAAGGTTTGAAGTGAGAGATGATCATGGATTTATTCGAAAAAGCTTTTGAAAATCATTAAGATGGTGAAGCAATCGTTGGATTTTAAGTCGGGAGCCTTTGTTGGAAACGACTTTGCGGAACCAGATTTGCTCATATTGCTGTGCCGGTTTAGTCAAGTGGAAGGATGCAGTCAGAATGCACTCTGTCGCATAATACAAAGGAGTGCCATTTGCTTTTCCACATGGGCAATTTGCTGTTGAGGCAAGGCTAAATCTTTTCAAGTACGAGGGAAATGGGCCGTGTGCTGTAAAAAACAGGATTTCTTCCCTTTTCCAGTAGCATGGTTGAGTCGAGACTCTTGGCAGGATGTTAAATGTGGACCTCCCCGTTTCTTCATCTTCCCAGTCTGACTGCCAGTCCTCCATCATTTTTTTCTTGAAGATTGATTTCAGGAAGGAAATCGGAGCCTTAAGAGGAAGACTGATTTTAAATAGTAGGTTTCAATCACAAAATAACCAATTGGAAATTCTATTTGCATTTTGTTATTTCGTGATCGTGTCTCTTCTGCCTGAACGATGACGAAATGGTATTCTAAGAAAGTGAAATATATATTTATGAGATAAAGGAAATATGATGATTTGTTTTATGAAATGGATTGGCAAAATTTTGACACTGATCCTAAATATGTCACTCATAACAATTAAAAAAATTACTCGAGAATCATAAATATAATTTTACAAATTCATCATTTAAAAAGTAATAATAATTATAATTATAATACTAATTATAATAAAATTATAACAGTAATAATATCTTTATTAAACTAAGAAAAATATCACTAGGAAATGTGATCTTGCTTTTAAAAAGTATGAACAATGGTCTTGAATTTCCTGAAAACAATTTGTTTTGTCGGTTTGCACTCAGTTCTTTTGAATTTTAGGCGTAATTAATGATTTCAACAGATCCCCTGTCTGATATCTTGTAGCAGTTGCTAACCAAGTATTTGTTAATAACCATTATGAAACCTCATTGAAATCAACACAATCTGCTTTTTAAAAAATATAGCTTTTTTCACCTAAATTTGAATTAATATGTGATTAGAATTGAAAATTTTCAATTCGATCTAATTAATATTTGAGTAGTTTCCAATGTTATTTTTTAAATGTTCAGTCTGTTACTGTTGATTTTCATGAAAATATGTGTATATCTTTCTTAGAAAATTGTCATTTTGTTATCAATCTTAAAATATATATGTGTCATAACGATCACTTATTGTATTTTATAACGGATTTAAAGTTAGGTATGAATATAATTCTTTTATTAATCAAGTTTTTCCTATAATTATTTAACTTTTTTTTGCTTATTACTGTTAATTTTCAAGCAAAATTTCTGAAATATTTTCAAGAAAATTTTTTGTTTATTTACTGCGAATTAAAATGCATTTAAAATGACATTTGTTGTTTTATATATTCCACATTCATAATTTAAATAAATAGTTCTGGTGTCGTGTTTATATAGCATTTCAAATTTTATTTCAATTATTATTCATGCATATCTTTCGCTTATTTCAGTAAATGAAGAGGTCGATAAAGAGGTATAAATTTGGATTTTAATAAAATGCTAATAAATAATTCATTTTCTAGTTAAAATAACTTAGGCCTCCACGTATTTTTGCAAAATCTTAATTTAAATTTGAAACATTAGAAAATCGCTGCAAATTAAAGGATTTATTTGAAAGAAATTCTTTAATTCTTAACAAATTTCTTCATCGATTATACGCTTCTCTTTCTAGTAACATATATACATATTAATATTTAAAAAGAGCAATATTAGAATAACATTACATACTAATTTTTTATTTATTTCATATTTTCATATAAACAAATATTTTTGCTTTAAGGCATAAGATTTAAATTTCTAATAAGGTGGTAATAAACCTTTTGATATAGACCACATTTTCTTAGCATTAAAAATAACCTGTTCTTTGTTAAACACTATAAAATATATTCCAGATTTAATCTTTCAACTATTTTCGAGCTCCCAGCTTTAGATTAGATATTTTGAGCAAAAAAATGTATATGCTTGAAAAGACGCTGCAGTGCTGGATATATCCTGAAGACATAAAGACCGCTTATCATATTCCAGATTATTTATATTAGAAACGAATTTTGTTATGTAAGCAATCGACGGAGGAAACGTTATTTGTGTGTTATATTCTAGGTTGGTCCAAAAAAACCCTTTTTTTTCTAAATGCGATTTAGTTGACTACTAAACAGTTGCCACTCGGTGGTAATAGTTTACTGCATGATTCTATTTATTTATTTTTTCAACTTTTTTTAATGAAATCTTTGAGGTGCTGCAAGCGGCTTGATATTTTAACTTCGAGGTGGTAAGCAACAAGCTAAACAGGAAAAAATCCTCTAATAAACAAGTTTTATAGATAAAATCGAGTTAAATATGAGATGCCTGTGTTAATAGGCACTGCGGGCTTCTAAAAGGGATGTTTTTCAAGACAGTTTTGTTTTTATTTATAGATTTAAGCTTCACTGACAAAAATGGTCGTTAGTAGCCACTACTTGCGATACCTATTCTCTTACATGTCTTTTCGGATCCATCCAAAACCAGATTTCATCTCCAAAATGTGTAGATTGTTTTTGTTTGTATTGGCTTTTTAAATTGGACGAATACAAACCTAGAACTCATGACTATGAGCTAAATCTAGGCATGCTCGGAAATAGACAATCTCCAAATGCTCAGAAACTGATAGCGTCTAATAATTAAATCGATAGTATATTTTAACTTTGTTCATACGACATAACAATTTAAGAAATTTTTAGCGTCTTTTTTCTCATAATGGGTAATAATTAACTTCAAAATAGTTATATAGTATTTCTCTAAAAAGTCTTCTCTCAGTTCATTTCAAAATTTGACACCTCTGAAGTATATTGTGAAGTGTAGTAAGAATATTTTTATGAAAATTACTTTATTTATGAAGCTTTATTCTTAATTGGTCCTAAATGGATAAATAAAAAAATATTATTTTCCATGTAAGGAAGTTTAGCTTCATCTTCCTTTAAAGAAACATC
>BGPR01029524.1:4718-19232 GCA_013235015.1 Araneus ventricosus | reverse complement strand
AAAACGACAGCTCCTTTCCAAAACAGGAGGGGTTATCTTATTAAATAACAACAAAAATGCGATCCGTAAGGGGTTAAGCAACATACCCAATTTTGACTTCTAAAATCTTGAGAATAAGAGTGATAAGAGTGAAGCTCTTTAATTGTTGGTGGTCTGTCTTTTAATGGAAATAACATTTTATACCATTCATGCCTTAAATGCCCGATATTTTAAAAATATTGATTTTAGAAGAATTTTTTACTTGCATTTGTTTCATTTTGATTTTTTTTACTTTGATTTTTTGATTGTTGTTGCCAATAGAATACATACTGAAATTTTTATATAATAAATATATAAATATAATATTTATATAAAAAAATAAAAATAAATTCATGTTTTTCACTTGAGGCTGCGTCTTTTTAGTTTTGTTTGTACGTTTGAGAATACCATATTTTTTTCTACAATGCTGAAGGAAATTCCTTATCCGTATTATTAGATATTAAAATTCATCTGTGTTTGACATCATAGAAATTTATCAAGGAATTTTTTTCTGAAATAAAGCAAAATGTTGTCAGTTGGTATCAAACTGCTTTTTAGCCGTGAACAATACTTAAAACAAAATAAGATTTCCCCCTTGTTTTGTTTAAAAAAAGAAAAACCTCCTAAAATCAATTCTTAAAAAATCGGGCATTTACGGGTTGAACAGTATAATATTTTATTTAAATTAAAAGACAGACCACCAACACTTAAGGAAGGATCTTTCTTTCGCAGTAATTCTAAATTTATGAATACGTCGCCTTCCAAATTCTGAACAAAATTTTAATTTTACGAAACTCCAACAGCAGTTTTTTTTTCTCCTTCAATTCGCTTTCTAAGCAAAGACATTTCTCCACCCCCAATTCCACCCTATGTACATCGGACAATCCCTTTTCTGTCTCGAACATCCCCAACGCCATTTCTTTTTATCTTCAGCGCATATTCGCATATTCATGAACGTTTTGGCACGCACCCCGAGTGAAGTGACTAATGCCACCTTCCTGAAACAAACTTTGTGATGAGTCGTCGAAATCCGAATGTGGGAAAAGAAGGATTGGAATACATCGGGAAGGGAGGGTGGAGAGGAAAAAGAAGAGCCTATCAACGAAAGTGGAATAAAAAATGGAATTAAGGCAAAATATAATATTAAACCAGCGGGAGTCGCCTCCCCTAAACTTTCTCGTATACTTCTCCAAAAAGGTGCTGTTTCCCCTCCCCCCGGGTGGATAAAAAAATTCGAACCTACTGTAACCCAGAATCCAATGACTATCAGAAGGTTTCTCCATGTAGATTATAGTGATTGTAAAATATTTAGGTAAGGAATCAAATTCAAAGAGATGCGTACCGATTAAAAAGGATCTATCACACACTGCTAGATTCCACTCTTGCCAGCTGAAGGACAAAGTGACGTAATCCTTCCGCGTGCACAGATATTGCTACCAGTACGCATACGCGTGGAGAATCGGATTAAAAAATTTAATATGCAATTTGAACGCCTTTTTTTATACCGATTGGAATGGAATTTGGGCACTGATCTATAATTAATATCAGCAACCGCCATACCAATTTTTATTCATCTAAGCCAAAGGGTTTAGGAGATATAATCTTTACATGTATGCGATTATACAGTCCGACAGACCATCAACCCTTAGACGGATTTGGTCCAAACTTTGATACGGACCTACATTCATGATGATAAAACTGTGTATTAAATTTTTATCCATCTAGATATTCAAGTTTTTGAGTTATAGTGTTCACATGACCGCGGATAGACAGACAGACCTCCAGTAGACGGAATTTGTCCAAAATTTGATAGAAACCTACAAATTATGTGTAAAGACCACATACCAAATTCCATCCCTTTATCTCTAATAGTTTTCGAGTTATCGTGTTCACAGACAGACATAATTCCCAAATTGTGTTTTTCGGACTCAGGGAGGTGTAAAACGTGGAGATTCGTCAAAATCTCGAGTTCGAATTTTTTGACGATTACAATACTTTCTCTTTGTATACGAGAAAGTAAAATGAAATAACCTAACGAATGGATTTGGATGTTCTTTCCCATTCAAGTGGAACATTTCAAAAAATAACACAAGTCTCGCAAAAAGGGGGAGCAATGTTCACGAGAAAGTAAAAATTGAGAATTCTTGCATTCTAGAGATTTCTTTCCCCTTCAGCAGTATGTGAGAGTAATGCTTCGGTCTGATGAAATATACTCATCATCATTTATTTTTGGGATGCTAGTTCTCATAAAAATGTATGCGAATTAAACTGAGAAGTTACTTGATTTTCACCTATCATTGTACGAAGTGAATTAAAATTATGAGCACAAATTGTTACAAAATACCTTTGATATATATCTGTGCGTCAGTACGTAGTTGCACCATTTTTATAATACTTTATAATTCAAATCATTAGCTTTTCAGTGACACCAATTTTATTTCCGTTAAATTTATTCTGTAATTTGAATAAATTTTTAAAGTATATTTAAGTATATTTTACAGTTATACTTTTAATTGTTTTAGTTGCTTCGCTTATGCGTTTAACTACTTAAGGACCGAGTTATTTTGAAACCTACGGTATTTAGAACGAGTTAACTCGGGTTATGTCCTTAAGCGTACAATCATACATTTTTTGTGAGCACGCTATCGTCGTTGCATAATAAACAGTAAATTTTAAAAGCAAAATAATGCGAAATTTTGTAAAAGTATCTTTAAGTATATTTTACAGTTATAGTTTAGTTAGTTATATCTTTACAGTTATATCTTTTCATTGTTTTAGTTTCTGTGTTTATGCGCACGCGCGTTGCGACGGTATTTAACAGCTGAAGGAACGAATTATTTTGAAATCTACAATATTTAGAACGAGTTAACTCGGGTTATATCTTTAAGCGATTAATACATTTTTTGTGTGCACGCTAACGTTATTGCATAATGAACTGTAAATTTTAAAATTAAAATAATGCGAGATTTTGTAAAGGTATCTTTAAGTATATTTTACAGTTATGCTTTTCATTGTTTTAGTTGCTGAGTTTATGCACACGTGCGTTGCGACGATATTTAACCGCTTAAGAACAGAATTATTTTGAAACCTGACGAGTTAACTCGGGTTATGTCCTTAAGCGGTTAATACATTTTTTTATATGCACGTTATCGCTGCTGTATAATAAACAGTCAATTTTAAAAGTAAAATAATGCAAGGCAAATCAAGTCAAAATTAATATCATGCTACGATGTTTCGAACAAGAGGTTCGAATCTTCTTTTAATTTTTAGGACAATATTTTTCGCGCGCTTTATCGTTGCCATTAATTACAAATAAATATTTTTAAATAATATACAGGAAGATGAAGAGAGACTAAAGCAATATCATGCCACTATGTTTCGGACTAAAGGACTACTATGTTTTTATTAGAATTAGTTTAGTTATATTAACATCCCGTTTTGAATCACCACGAATGGTATTTTTGGACGTATCTCGTCATTTTGAACCGTGGTCAGATGACGAGGACGGCGCCTAAGCTCTCACCCTCTCTCCAAACTTCCGCACCACACCATCGGGAGGGGGACGCTTAGGCCCCTGCGTATAATTTAGCGTGCTTAGCGCACCATACGCGGCGGATCTTCAGCGTTTTTACTTTCTCGTATACGAAGTATACAAAGAGAAAGTGTTGTAATCGTCAAAAAATTCGAACTCGAGATTTTGACGAATCTCAACGTTTTAGACCTCCCTGAGTACGAAACACACAATTTTGGAATTATGTCTGTCTGTCTGTGTGTGGACACGATAACTCGAAAACTATTAGAGCTACGGGGATGAAATTTAGTATGTGGTCTTTAAACATAATTTGTAAGTTTCTATCAAATTTTGGACAAAATCCATCTAGGGGACGTCTGTCTGTCCGCGTTCATGCGAACACTATAACTCAAAAACTTGAATAGCTAGATGAATAAAATTTGGTAGACAGTTTTATCATCAGGAATGTAGGTAGGTATCAAACTTTGACAAATCCGTCAAAGGGTTGACTGTCTAATCTGTCTGTATAATCGCATACTTCTAAACATTATAATTCGTAAACCCTACGGCTTTCATAAATAAAAATTGGTATGACGGTTGCTAACATTAATTACAGATCTGTGCCCAATTTTCCTTCCAATCGGTTGAAAAGAAGCTGTTCAAATCGCCTATTTGTCTTTTCTCATCACACAAAGACGCGAGGCCGTTATTGCGTGATTCACTTGCGTTAATCCTTTCCGCTTCTATCCACGCCTTTCGCCTCCAAGCTTCCGATTCCCAAGCTTTTTTTTCCACTGCGTTTGGGACACTTGTTCGTTTTAATGCCTTTCAGCTTATTTTTTCTCCACATGTGTTAGGAGTATACGAGAAAGTTTAGGGAAGACCACTCACGCTGGTTTTATTAGAAAACGAACACGTGAGTTCGATCGTGCAAATAAACTTGACCCTTAAAAGCCCGATTTTTAAAAAATTGATTTAAAAATGTTCTTCGACTTTCATTTTCTGAACAAAACATGGGAAAAATACTTTAAAAAATCCTACTTTGTGTTATGTATGGTTGATGGCCAAAAAACAGTTTGTTACCAACTGACAACACTGGGCTTTATTTCAGAAGAAAATTTCCTTGATAAAATTCTATAATGTCAAACACAGATGGAATTTAATAAATAATAATACGGATAAGGAATATCCTTTAAAATTGTAGAATAAAATACGGTATTCTCAATCGCACAAACAAAGCAGAAAAGATGCAGCCTCAAATGAAAAACATCAATTTATTTTTATTTTCTCATCAGCACTCAATCTGCCATCTATATGTTGTCAATTGATTTAATATCATTTTCAGCATGTACCCTATTGGCAATAACGGGCATTAGAGCTTTGGTCTTATTCTGAAGATTATAGAAGACAAAATTGGGTATGTTGCTTAAAGGGAACACTGGACATTTGAGGATTAATTTCCCTTCATTCCACCGAGTTATACAACCACATGATGACACGGAACATCACACGCTATTTCGTAGCCAATCTAAATATAACAGAACAGAACGCCATGTCTCACCCCCGTACCCGTGACCAGACCGGTCACTGAACGGTTTGATGGGCAAGACACGAGAATTTTATTTAAGAAAAACAAAATAAACAAAAAGAAAGAAATATTTACACTATGTACAGCACAGACATTTTCACTTTTGCACTATTAGTTCGTAAAGTTTTCTTTCCTTTAGATGTTGTTATACCTTTCTTTTATTTGCAGGGGGAATGTCCGGTAATTGAGCTACTAAGTTCAGCTCGCTGGGAAGTTGAAGGCTAGGGAGGCCGGAAAAGATCTTTGTTTTCGCTTATGAATTTGACAATCCCACGAATTTTATGCTTGTAGACGAGGTTATTGGCGACCCTTTTCAGCCATTCTTGTTCGAAGTTTGGCGCTGGCTTCCTCATATGCCAAGACACTGTATAAATACGCTCCGTGGCATAGTGAAGTGCCGTGCCAATTCCACCACAACTGCAATAATTGCTGTCAGACAGATGAAACCATTTGAGGTAGGCAGGGAAAGGGCCATGTTGGGAGAAGAAGATAACATCCTCTCTAATCCAGTTAGTGGGACGGAGACTAACTGAGGGCATGATGTTATAGATTTTCCTGCCTGTATCGCCATTCTTCCATGAGGTTTGCCACTCCTCAGGCATGCTCTTCCGGAGGAGGCCTTTTATGTGCTGTTTAGAGATTCAATCATCGGCATTGTTGATAGTTCAAAATTATGTTAAATTTAAGTTATATGCTACAATGAGAGGCAGCCGGATATCAAACGAAATATATATGATCAATAAGTTTGCAAATTTCACCTTTTCTCAAATGAATCCCTCACTTCAACAACCCATTTGATGGCTGAATTAGCCACACGGCAATCAGTCGACGGATTAGGACTAATTTTCTCCACATTTAATAACTAACCACCTGCATAAGACAAACACCGAGTGGCAGCTAGTCCATTAGAGCTGCAGAGCTGCAATTCCACCTTAAATTATTTAAAAGCTTGTATTATTTTAAATTCTAATTGGCTAACTTATCCACTTTGAGAGTTCAATGATCAACGAAAATGGCAAAAAAGTAATGAAAAACGTAAAAGGAAGATTGAAAATCAATCAAGAATTAAGTGAGAGACAGACCACAGCTGCATAGAGTTTTGCCCCTCCTAAGGACAAAAATTCGGGCACTGAACAACGCGGAGCTCTCATTCGGAAGAAAAAGCAATCGTTTCTCCGCTTGAAATTACTTACACTTGAGCTGCGTTTTCCCCATCTCTCGTTTGGCGCGACTTCCTCATTTGGCTTTTTTTCGCTTTTTCTCACTAGTCCAGTCATTAAGTAGATTTTTAAATCAAATTCTGGAGGAACTGTAATTTTTTGCTCCTTTATGTTTTTTGAATTGTCCATTACGAATCTGAAGTTTACCATCACAAATTTTGTTGGAATTTTATTTATAGCCAAAAACATGAAAAAAAAATTCCCGGTTTTTGCTTATAAGTCAAAAACTATCAATTTTCAGTATATCATCATTATAAAGCAAAATAATAAGCACAAAATTTCCTACAACTTGGATTTATACAAATTTTGCAGCACTGCTTGTTTCTGAGCCGAATGTTCCAACCTAACTCCTACCGTACACTCTATTAATCCCGAATTGAACATAATCCCTAAAGCAATGTATCTTCGATACAAGTGCATAAAAGCAATTCCTCTGCCTATTAAGCAAATAAGCTGCCCCAGAATCTACATCTCAAATCTACACTCTAGTAGGGGGGGGGAGTGAATTTAAAATTCTGCATCCTTCATCATCACATGATTTCGAAGGATGATTTCCTTCCACCTGCATTAGACAGACGAACAACCAATCAGGTACCTCGATTCATTACCATCCCCAACAGAGCAGATAACATATTAGGCCGAATATTACAACATAACTCCCATCTTGCACTGCATTAATCCCAATCGAACATAATCTCTGAAGCAATGCATCTTCGATATAAGTACATAAAAGCAATTCCTCTGCTCTTCTATTAAGCAAATAGGCTGCCCCAGAATCTTCATCTAAAATCTACACTCTTGTAGGAGCGGGGGTGAATTTAAAATTCTGCAACCTTCATCATCACATGATTCGAAGGATGGTTTCCTTCCATCTGCATTAGACAGACGAACAACCAATCAGGTATCTCAATTCATTACCATCCCCAACAGAGCAGATAACAAATTAGGCCGAATATTCCAACATAACTCCCATCTTGCACTGTATTAATCCCAAATTGAACATAATCCCTGAAGACATGCATTTTCAAGATCCAGAGAGACATACTACACAACAATAGATCCTCTGAGCTTCTGTTACGCAGGTAGTTTGACGCTGAATCTACACTTGAAACCTACATTCGGAAGAGGGAGGGAGTGAATATAAAATTCTGTATTCCTTCGATGCATATGATTCGAAGGATGATTACCACCCGGATGCAGGTCAATTTTCATTGCCATCTTCAACAGTACAGAGGCCGCACCTTAAATGAAACTCCTCAGCATTTCACAATCCTCAACATTGTGACCAATTATTTTACATATTTCACAATGTCTCAATTAAACCCACTGCTTCAGCAAGCAATAAATTTGCTGGTTGATTTAGCGAGATGATATTAGTCACCAGAGTGCTCAAGATTAGCCTTCTTTAGATTTGATATCCAACCACCAGACGAAGGGGTCTATTTTGGTACCCCCGGTTGGGTTGGGAGACGTCACTTTTCCCGCTCGTAACCCGCGGAAAAAGTGCCCCCCCCCCCCCCAACCGGGGGTACCAGAATAGACCCCGAATACTCAATCGGGTACCTTCGCTCTCATCAACATCCTTTTCACAGAGATCATTCCCAACAGAAGAACACAAGACAAATTAGGCCTCGTATTCCAACTTAACCCTCATCTTACACTGTATTAATACCAAAATGAGCATAATCCCTGAAGCGATGCATCTTCGAGAACTAAGAGATGTGCATAGAAGCAATTCCTCAGCTCTTCTATTAAGCGAATAGTTTGCCGCTGAATCTACATTTGAAACACGCATTATAGAAGGGAAGGTGAATTTAAAATTCTGCATCCCTCATCATCACATGAATCGAAGGATGATTTCCTTCCGGATGTTGAAATTCCCTGCGAAGAGGGAATTATGTTAATGGCGTTCGAATCGATGCGATCATTTAGGGGTGAAAATCCTGAAGGATATGCGGCGTTAAAATGTTTCAGGAACACACGCGAATTAGGTTTTGAGTTTATTCGTGCCAGCTATTGCGATACGCTTCTAACGATTTCATGGCAAGAATATTTCGGTAAAATGGATGTCGGTGGTGTTTATCTCGTGTTTAACCCATTAAAACTCGCTTCCGTCATATTGACGTTTATCGAATTATCGCAGGCTTTTAAACTAAAATTTAACCATTGATTCGCTTTATAATTTGACACAAAAATTACGTAGAATCTATAAGCATCTCAAGTATTCTATGCCTTCTTAGATGAATGAAAACGACAGCTCCTTTCCAAAACAGGAGGGGTCATCTTATTAGATAGCAAAACAAAAAAAAAAAGGAAATGAAATCCTTCACAAATTATAGGCATCGGAGTTTGTCTTCGTGCATTGATAAAATCGATTGGGATGAACGCATTCATAACAGTTTATAGACTGAAACAAATAGAAATTTATTACTTGTAAATTTTATTGAAAAATATTGAAACAAACTGGGACTGTTCCATGCTAAAAATAGTCGGATGGAATGTTTTTTAAACCCCATTACAGAAAAACTTCGATTAACCGTCACAATCGGGAGCAGAGCAGTGTCGGATAAGCGAATAGACGGATAACAGGAAAATCTTAATGCATGTGTACAGTAATGAGATTGCTGGCTTGAGACGAAAATGAAAATAAAATCCTTTAAAGGTGAAATATATATACTGTTGCAAAAGTCTTACCGTGGGTGTATGGTGTAAACAGTCCAACACGTGGATAATGGAGAATGAGGGTTTAATTACAAATATGCAGGGAAACACCTAGCACAGGTACAGGAAACAATAGTCCTTGCACAGATTACCAATGTAAACAGACAACAATTCACAGGTAATAACAGTTCCGCACTTTGTTATCTAACAACACAAACAGTCAGCAAATAACTAGTAACGACAATAATTGCACTTTCAACAGCGCTCAGCTCACCAGCTTCCTAGCTCGCACAGCGGTTAGGACTCCAAAGACGTTCGCGCTCCAAGGCGATCCTAATCGATCAACAACCTCCGTCGTCCAAGCGCTCTCCTTATATAGTTTTCCCCGGCAGGCCGTGGCGTCACATGGAATGATCTAGCACATTCATGGCGTATCTTCTCAACTAATAGAAATATCGAGAAGATTCCAGCACCTTTGACATCCCATATTTCGTCGCCAAATCGCCAAGATGGGCGCCAAGGTCGGGGAACCAGACGTGGCTGCTGCTAGTCATCCTATACTTATCCCTGTAAAACTCTCTTCCCAACCACAGGACTCACATTGCTGGGAAGCGACTTTCCATGTTTGTAACAATACATATTGTATTTAATTTTGTAAAACGATCGATATAAACTTCAATATAAGAGTAGTTATTAGACGATTAGACGTGACTTAAACGATGACGGATACCAGAAATCTGAAAATATATTTACAGTAACGTGATTTTCACTGCTGGCTTGGGATGAAAATGAAAATAAAATCCTTTAAAGGTGAAAAATACATACATATTGAATTTAATTTTATAAAACAATCATTATAAACTTCAATATAAGAGTAGTTATTAGACGATTAGACGTGATTTAGACGATGACGGATAGCAGAAATCTCTTAAAATATATTTAAAGTAACGTGATTTCTCTGCTGGCTTGGGACGAAAATGAAAATGAAATCTTTAAAAGTGAAAAAGTTGGATACTTGTTGGGATTTTCCTTTTAAATTTTTGGTTTGACTTTTTCAATAGTTGAAAGAGTTCATAGATTTGTTTTACCTGTGCTCTTTGCATGTGTTTTCCACTTTTGTTTATACGATCATAATTTAAATTTTGTTTAATTTAAAAAATTTCAGTTTTTGAAATTCATTTTTGATAAGCTTTGTTAATTTTGTTTTGAATGTTCATTCGACGCGCCCGTCATATTGACGTGCATCAAATTATTGCATTTTTAGGCTTATAAACTAATATTTGATCATTAATTAGCTTTATAAATTGACACAAAAATTACATAGAATCCGTAAGCATCACAAGTATTCTATGCCTTCTTAGATAAATGAATACGACAGACAATTTCCAAAACAGGAGGGGTTATCTTATTAAATAGCAAAAGAAAAAAGAAATGCGATCCTTAAGGGGTTAAGGAATAATTAAAATACGTGAAGAATTATCTGCATCGGAGTTTGTATATTGATGAAATTGATTGGGATGAACGAACTCATAACAGTTTACAGACTAAAACTAATAGAAATTTATTACTTGTAAATTTTATTGAACAATATTGAAACAAACTGGAACTGTTCCATTCTAAAAAATAGTCCGATGGAATGTTTTTTAAACCCCATTACAGAAAACCTTCGATTAACCGTCACAATCGGGACCAGGGCCGTGTCGGATAACCGAATAGACGGATAACAGAAATCTCTTAATACATATGTACAGTAATGTAATTTCTCTGATTGCTTGAGACGAAAATGAAAATAAAATCCTTTAAAGGTGAAAAATACTTACATATTGTATTTAATTTTATAAAACGATCCATATAAACTTCAATATAAGAGTAGTTATTAGACGTGATTTAGACGATAACGGATAGCAGAAATCTCTTAAAATATATTTAAAGTGTCGTGATTTCACTGATGGTTTGGGACGATACTGGAAATAAAATAATTTAAAGGTGAAAAATACGTAGATAATGCATTTAATTTTATAAAACAATCATTATAAACTTCAATATAAGGGTAGTTATTAGACGATGACGCATAACAGAAATGTCTTAAAATATATTTACAGTAACGTGATTTTCACTGCTGGCTTGGGACCAAAATGAAAATAAAATTCTTTAAAGATGAAAAATACATACATATTGTATTTAAGTTTACAAAACGATCTATGTAAACTTCAATATAAGAGTAGTTATTAGACGATTAGACGTGACTTAGACGATGACGAAATCCCTTAAAATATATTTACAATAACGTGATTTTAATGCTGGCTTGGGACGAAAACGAAAATGAAATCTTTAAACGTGAAAAAGTTGGATACTTGTTAGGATTTTCCTTTTAAATTTTTGGTTTGACTTTTTCAATAGTTGTAAGAGTTCATAGATTTGTTTTACCTGTGCTCTATGCATGTGCTTTGCACTTTTGTTTATAGCATCATAATTTAAATTTTGTTTAATTAAAAAAATTTCAGCTTTTCAAATGCATATTTGATATGCTTTGTTTATTTTGTTTTGAATGTTCATATATAACATGTTACATTTTGGCTGATATTACTATATGTATATATTCTACATTCGGTGTAAACATTTTAAAATTAAATTTCAATATTTTGCCTCTTTTTATCTTCAGTTACTGATCTAACTAAACGGAAAATGAAAGGGGTCTCTTTAAAACTTCCTATAATTTTATTTAAGATAAAAATATATCTTTAAGCTTTCACATAAAGCATTCTTTTTGTTTAAGTGAAATAAATTTACATAATATTAAATACAGAGAATTGAAGCTATATTAATTAGAAACTCATTTTTAAAGATGTAAGTTTATATCCATCTATGCAGATTTTATGAATTTTTCTTTAATTAAAGAAAGTCATTTATTTCAATTAGTACAAATATAAAATGAGAATGATTCCTTAAATAAAAACTAACTTCTATTAACTTCTGTACTCAAAGAAAAAGGTTATAGAGAAAGCCATTGAAAAGATTTCTTTAGTTTTAACAGTCTGAAAAATGTAATTTAAAGTGAAAATATACTTTTTCCACAATTTTTGACACACTGTGTGAAAAATTCTAAAAGACAACTAATCTCACCGCGAACTGAACTATCTTTCCAATTAATGAGAACAGCAAAAATCTCTCTTATCGTATGGTTTGATGTTCAAACGATTCTTTTTAAATATAATAAAACGAAAAACTTAAAAAATGGCGAATAATGCTTCACCGTCTCTGTTATTTAATTAGAGAAAATAGTTTTTGTCAATCAAGTGAAAGACATCGAGTGGAAAATTATAAAGGCAACCGAAAAGTAATAAAGATCTGTAGTCTTAATTACCTTAAGTAATTAGAAAATAATGTTCAGCAAACCGAAAAATTCATCTGAAAACTATTAAAACATAAATTTAGTTTTTTAAAAAAGAAGTCTTTTATTCAATGCTCGTTTTTTTTCTGTTTTTAAATAAACTTTCGAAATTGCACCTGCCGATTAAATAGGTACACACTAATTTCGAATTGGGAAAGTTTTCTTTAACTAATAAAGAAATAAAAATATCGCGTGATCTTACTTGAGTGAAGTGAAACGAAGAGATTCGAATTTCGGAATTGGAATTTTGTTTTTATTTCATTCCTTTTTTTCCTCGTCTCAAAATGAAATCTACGGAAAACTCAATTTAGGGATAGAGGGTAGCTAAGCCTAATTTAAAAAGAAATTGAGAATGAAGCAGAACATAACACGAAATATCAAAAGCAAGATCAGTAAGATTTTTTTAAAATTATTCTAGCTTGTAGACGCAACAAATAAATTCCATCCATGTTAATGAAGCATTAAATTTTTATCTTGAATCGCAAAATCGGTATCAAAGAAAAGGAAAAGGTCTTTCTTTTTAAAGAAGGAAAATAAGGTTATTTTAAGCAAAATCGTTGAAATGACAATGAGGAAAACAGAATCACAGAATGCCATTTTTTTTAAATCTTCAGTTTTATATAGGAATCCTAGTGTTTTGTTTCCTGAAATTATTTTTAATGTTTTAAATCGACTTTCACCGGAGGTATAATAAACACAGGAGACAGATAACGGTTTTGGGGAGAAATAACAAACAATAAATTTATTAGTGTCGACTTACTAGAAATTTAACTGCAAAGCGTAGAACTTCACAAATCACTTTATTAAAGAACACTGTTTTGTATGTAATTCTGGCAACATACAGGGTGTTCTATTAATGGACCGACAAACTCAGAGGGTTGTTAGTAGGCATCAAGAGGAACAAAAATTGCAATGGAACACGGTGTCGCAAATCACGTTGAGAGGGTGAAAATCACATGCAGGTTTCGATGTCACACTGGAACGACACAAAGTAATATAATAACTACAAAAGTATGCATTTCATTAATTATTAAAAGAGTTGTTATAAGAGGCAGCCGCTGACGTCATCGCACGTCTACAATGACGTAATAACGATTCCCGGACGCGCTCGAAGATACCAGGTATGCTTCTGACTTCTGCCGCATCGACGACAATCCACGCCATGAGATCCTCCGGTGTGTCCATAGGCGTCGCATATACGAGTAATTTAAGGTGACCGTATAGGAAAATGTCACACGGATTAAGATCCGGCGAACGTGGAGGCCAAGCAATGCGTTCCGGGCGTCCAATCCACCTCTTGGGCATCACATGCGTTTCTCGCGATTTTCACCTTCTAAACGTGGTTTGCAACACCATGCTACATTGCAATTTTTGTTCCTCTTGATGCCAAATAACAACCATCTGAGTTTGTCGGTCCATTGACAGAACACCCTGCATATCGGACACCGCGAGTTCGCAGAAGAGAGGCTGCCATATAATTAAGCTGACTCTCGCCAACCCGATGGTACAATAATGGTGGTGTGGCTCTTTGGGCCCATCTCCGAAGACAGGTCGTGAGTAAAACGGGGGGTTGTTGCATGAGCCGCTCGTAATGGGGGCTATAATGCAGGAACCTCAGTGCCTGACTATGCTGTCGTGGCGGCCGGTCTTTCATGTTTTACCCAGATGCCTAGGCAGGGCGAGGTGATGTTCCTTGTGGTTATATCATCGTGGCAGCCTAGTGCTAGCTTAGTTTAGTTGTATTAACGTTCCGTTTTGAAGCTACGCGAGAGCTATTTTGGGACAGACCTCGTTATTTTGAACAGCGGTCAGATGAAGAGGAAGATACCTGCCCGTACACCCCCTCTCGAAAATTCCAGTCCACAAGAAAGGGAGGAAGTTTGATCCTGACGGATTTTATTTTCAACAGGCCCGTAAACAGACAGAACTTTCATAGAATCGGGTCTTGAATTCGTACCCAGGTAGCACAACATGGTGCACGATATTGTATAATATTGTAGATATTATAAAATATTATATGACATTATACAATATTGCGAATATTGTTCAATATCGTACAATATTTATACAATATTACGAATATTGTTCAATATCGTACAATATTATACAATATTGTTCAATATCG
>BGPR01029523.1:0-11479 GCA_013235015.1 Araneus ventricosus | reverse complement strand
TCTGCGCTGGGCACACCGTGGAAAGATTTTAAAAGACAAATACGATGATATTGATGGAAAGAAGTAATGTAAAGGATTAGAAGCGTTACAGATCTTTAATCAAAATAAGCTTAAAAGCCAAAGAGAGTAAAATTACTCAATAGATTCACTTCGGGGAAAATAATTGAAAATAATTCTCTTTCAATTTCAAACGAAAAAGGTTACTATTTTTCGGTATCTAAATGAGACAACTTAAAGAATCATGGAACTTGAGGTAACAGCAAGACCACAGGAATATGTTTTTATATCCACTTTGTTTTGGAATTCAATCTTTTTAGTTTTTCTGCTCAATTAAGAAACAATAAAAAATATTCAAGAACGTTGTTAATTGATACATCTCGCTTTTCGCATTATGTTTTCAGATAATTGACTCATCAATGCATATTCTAAGAAATATATCCCAAAAACTTTGATATTCTTTTTATTATAGTTTTATTTTTCCTTCATTGTAACATACTTTGAGTTTCAGCGTGCTCACTGCAATAATATCATGATTATTCTAGCAAAACCTTTTTCCTTCTAAACGAGTCAATTAATCTTATCCAGGTATTCTTTACACTCGAATTAGCAATTTTCTTTCGTTGCAGCAAATTAAATAAACATTTAAAATCATTTGCTTCATTCTAATAAATAAGGAATGAAACAACAAATGAAAAATTTTCATTACCTAAAACAAAATAACTCAAGTAATACCTATCTATGTATATATAACGCTAAAGTACTTGGCACAGAAATCGCTTTTATTACTTATTGGTAGAATAGCAACAGCCAAATGAAAACCAACCGCCATACTAACGTTTCAGACTGCTTCAATAAATGTTTTTTAACTGCGCACTAATCCAACACTTCGCAGCTAATTAATGGAGCTGCAAAATTTAGAAATACTCGGAAGGTGTCGTCACCGAAACCTCCAATCGAGTCACAAAATAGAAAATGTAAAAGAAATCAAGATGATAGAAATAGGCGCCAAACAGAAAGTTTATCGAACGCGAAAATAGGCTTAACCGTCTGATGTTCAAGAACACAATTGCGGTAATTTGTCTGAGTGTGTACTTTTGCAGCACCAGTAGGGAATCCAGGGGAGGGCTATCGCTGCAGCCCCCAAACTAAACCAAAATTCTTGATTTAATTTAAAATCACTACAACTGTTTGATCTTAATTTCATTAAAAAAATATCAATAAAATCGTGACAACATTGCTTTCTGACTGACAGGATCGAAAATTTTCATACTTTTCTAGTCATTCCACTTGCACTTGGCGCTGTCGAAAACATTTTTTGGCCAGTTATTTCATTTATTTTTTATTAAATTATCAGAAAGTATTGATGTTCTTTATTGTTCTTATTGTCGGAGCGGAAAGCCTGTAAAGTTAAAATGTTTTTGGTTTATATAAGCCATAGGTTTGAGCATTCGTCACTAGATACAAAAATTTTATGACCGCAGCCCTCCCAGCCGAATCCTGGATTCGCCACTGTACACACGACGATTTTATATTCACAGATATTGAATCAGAATTATTTTCGAGGGTAGATGAAGTTGTCAATGATATTTACAACAATTGTACCACCACTTCGAAAGAACAAGCAAAATTACAACTATTATTATAGTATCTAAGTATTTTAATAACTTATATATATTTGATTTGTTTTTTTTTTATGTGTATGATTTAACATACAATTTATTTGATTTGTGGTGTGCTTGATAACTTCGACTTGATTACTTAAGCATGGAAAAAATACATAACAGAGATTCTTTGCTTTTAAGTTGTTGGGTCAGTAGCCACAAAAATGGCACTATATTTTGTACCCCGAGATCGAACCGGATAGGGGGGGGAGGGGGGAACCGACGATGGTTAGTTCGAACGATCGGTTTTTTTTTGCGTTTAAATAAAAGGCTATTGATCTGAAAGGAAAATTGTAAATTAAAAAGTTATAGCTAGTAAAAACGGTCTATAAAATGAGTTATCGAACGTTAAGATAGCTTAAGGTATCTGACTACGTTCGAAAGACGGTTTTGGGTCGAAATTCCAAATTTTTTTATTTTAAAGCCCATTTATTTAGCTTTCTAAATTTGGGTTAAGTTTATTTTTACGATAAATAAAAACGGAGTTGTAGAATTTTTTATAAAACACGGTGGCTGAAATCAAACCAGAAATTAGCTATTTTCCATCGTTTTACCAAATACACTGCACTCAGAATAATAAACTAGTTTACTTTTACTTATTTTAATTTATTGCATACTCTATTTGCAAGCCACATCAATTTAAATAAGTTTTTGTATTTTAACAATCTTCAATTTTGCCATAATGCACATTTGTCGACT
Organism: Araneus ventricosus; assembly: GCA_013235015.1. NCBI lineage: Eukaryota > Metazoa > Arthropoda > Arachnida > Araneae > Araneidae > Araneus > Araneus ventricosus. The sequence goes on along the minus strand of BGPR01029523.1, from coordinate 9,119 downwards.
TACACACTTCACGTTTTGGGACATCAATAGCTGTATTACTGTTTAATGATAGATTTTAGGGTCTTATAGGAGTATTCCAAGATCTCGTAATAGTTTCTAGTCAATATATACTTTGAAACAATATCTTAACTTCAATAACCAGAGAATTGTTACTTCTAAGAGACAGTTTTTGGCAGGGACAAAAAATATTTTTAAAAAATTACTGGCTGTCAGAATGAAAAAAAGTGATAAGATTGTGAATAAAGAAGGTATATCCTACAAATATAAAGGAAGTTTGAAAATCTATTTTTAAAGAAAAACGAATGAAAACTTTAAATGCGTTTTTTGAAAAACTTATATTTTGTCAAAAGTTACTTACGCAAAACATGATATCTCAGAAGATTATGCTTATATTTCCTTGAAATTTTGAGCACGTGTTACTTTAAGTATCATGAAGGCAATGAACTACAGATATAGTTCTGAAGTAATAGTGTTTGATTTACAGCTGCTTAAAGTTGTTTATACCTATACATTTTGTGATATTTTAAATAAGAGAATATTTGACTTACCATTTCTCTAAATGAAAATATTTCTTAGGTCCTACTTCATTACCTTCACCATAGCTATAAGTGTGCTGTGTAGATAAAGAATTTGAATGCATGAATTAGAATTTCTGCTAGAGTGTTTTGCTTTTTGCTCTAATTTTTCACCCTTTTTTTTTACCTAAATTATTCCATTTTACTGATTCTCAAGTGACAGAAAATTTTCTGACTGGTATTATTCATAGTTTTGTATCACATTGACCAAGAAAATAAACTAAAACTGTCCATTAAAGCGCTTTTTCAAAAATTTGCCACCGAACCTAGGCGGATATCTTAATTAGGGCAAAAGTAAATTTTAAGAAACGTAAATTTTGTAAAAGTATTTTTTACAAATAAAGTGAAATTTTTGAAACTTCACATAAATACGCATTATATAGTATAGAGTATATATACTAAAAATTTCAGACCAATGTCTTTAAAATTTTTTGAAAAATTCAACTTTTTCGAAAAAAAGAACGTCGTCGGAAAATGCCTGCAGTATTTTCTATCAGCCCGAATTCATGGAACGAAGTAAAACCCTACGCTAAAAGTGTTGTTTCTACAATATAAAACGGCTTTGCAATAGTCGATTTTTAGAAAAAAGTGAAGAAAATTAAGTTCGGAGTTATCACTTTGTCACATTTATTATGCTTAAACGAATTGTCCCCATCGCAAAAAAAAATTTCCCTTTGGAAAAAGTGATTTCAGGCAAAATAAGCGAGACACAATGATAATTTCGAACTTAATTTTCTTCACTTTTTTCTGAAAATCGACTATTACAAAGCCATTTTATATTGTAGAAACAACACTTTTAGAGCAGGATTTTACTACTTTCCACGAATTCGGGCTGAGAAAAAAGTACTTACACGCATTTTCCTACAACGTTCTTTTTTTAAAAAAAGGGTGAATTTTTCAAAAAAAAAAAGATTTGGATCTGAAATTTTTATCATATATACTCTCTATATAGTGCGTATTTACGTGAAGTTTCAAAACACTTTCACTTTATTTGTGTAATATAAGTAAAAATACTTTTCCAAAATTTACGTTTTCTTTTAATTTACTCCTGCCCTAATTAAGCTATATTACCGTTCGAAACTCATTTTATAAATAGTTTTACTTGCTATAACTTTTTAATTTAAAAATTTCCTCTCAGATCAATAGCCTTTTATTTAAACTAAAAAAAAAACCGATCGTTCGAATTTCCCTCCCCACTCCCCTTTACCCGGTTCGATCTCGGGGTACAAAATATAGTGGCATGTTTTGTGTGGCCGACCCAACCACTTAAAGCAATAAAATTGCTGTTATGTATTTTTTCCATATTTTGATACTTTGCATGACAATTCTACTGGACTAATATTGTGTACTTGAAAGATATTGGTGGTTTTCATAACTTCTAACTAAATTAATATAACAGGTGACCAGCTAGTCACCAAAGGCGGTCGATTAATCATGAAAAACAAATAGTTAATTTGATGTAAGAGTATACTGGAGTGCAGCTATGGAGGAAGAGTTTATAGATGAAAACAAAGGGATTATAAACATATTAAAGACATTTTTCTTGAAACTTTAGTTAGCATATTCTCATTATAACTCCTTGCCTCTTTTTGATAAAAGGAAAAAAAATGTACGAATTTTGAATACTCATCGATATATTTTTGCAAAGGCAGAAGAAGAACTTTCGTAATAGAAAGAAATAGCTTCAGAAAGATTAACTGCATTCCTAGAGCTTCGAATAAAGTTTTTAAAAAAAGAAAAAAAGATTCAACAAATAAAAGAAGGTTTAATTCTTCTAAGCAGCAGTTTGCTTACGTAATTATAAGAGGGGGTTTGCGATTTGCTTATTTTTGCTCACAAGGGAAGAAAGGGGTCAAAAAATACCAAAAACATGCTTTCGTAATATTTGAACGGCCCCAAACCCGTGTTATCAGAAATGCCTCTGAAATCGCAAATCCAAAAAACACGTACTTTACATGGAAATCGCGAAGCCCTAACTTTTTTGAGACGATATTCCCGCATTTTTCTTTTAAGTCTCCGCAAGATCATTGATTAATTTTAGAACGTTAAAATTAAAATTAATGGTTTTAATAAATAATTAAAATTAAAATTCTTACCTATGTCTGTGAGGCGCATTGCGCCCGACGAAGGGTTGACTTTAATAAGCTTCATAAGTGTAGCCTACAAGGAGAGTTTTAATTTCGCTTTATAATGAAAGCATATCAGAATTACACACTGTAATTAGATACAAAGATATAAATACGAAATAAGGGAAGATTTAATTTTTAAGGAGTTAAAAATACAAAAATAATAGCAAACAACGAGGAGGAATAAGAATCTGGTGGATGACGTCATCAGAGGCCTTCACCCATGTAGATTCAAAACCAGAATAGGTTTTCTGTAGAGAAAAAAAGACTTTAAGGTCTAGATTTCTTCTTCTTTAATAATCTTTAATTAATTTTTCTTCAATAATCTCCCCTTATTTTGTATTTATATCTTTGTGCTTCGCAATTTTTCCTGGATGCACACACTAAATAAATTGCTTTTATTATTGCTGTTTTGTATTTTTTAGATATTCAATCAGTAATTAGATACAAAATAGCCATAGGTGTTCATGGCTTAACTCTAGCGATACGGAAACGTACCATACGTCCCTTCAAGCAAAAGACGGCAGCTGTCCGAAACGTTCGAGAATCACAGTGCAATTTCCACACCCTTTCGTTAAGTGTGATTGATTTCACCCCCCGCGGCGCGCGCTTTATTCATTCGAGGGCTAACCCAGATGGGTTTGGGGAATGGGGGGGACTTCTTGGAATTCGGACAGTTCCAGCTGCCATTGTGGTGTTTCAGGGTGGAGTGAATTTCCCTTATCTCTGAAAGAGGAACTCGGACGTTCCAGTATTTTGAGGTCCATCTATTCAAATGGTCTTAGGAATGAGAGGGTTAACCGAAAAAATCGTCATCCGAAACGGCTGACCCCCCTTTAATTTTTTAACTGGGGTTGTACTGCATATCTAAAACCTTTTGCTTTCTTCGTCTTTATCGACTTAATAACAAATGTTTTGATAGCTTTTAACTGAAGCACATCAATTTGGATACTTCCTTGGATACCTTTCTCCACTCAATACATCAACATGAAGTTAAGTTCTCATGCCAGAGTAATCATTTTAAGTGAGCGGTGAACGAGAGTCCGGCGTCGATAAATTATGTATTCCATCAGACAACTGAATTCCTGCTCTCATTAATCAGACTGCTTTGTGCCGAGAACTTTAATTTTAGTTAATCGATGCAGGAGAGTTTGATTTCAGAGTTACGTCATTGATCGTGTTCCTAATCACCTGATGGAAGATGAAACACGCTTGGGACCAAAGGGAACGGTTTGTTGTCCCTGATAAGATATAGCGATTAATATTTTGGTTGAAAAAGGTAAAGAGAATTAACTCTTATGGCAAAAGTGTTCAAGTATCGAAAAAAACTTCTCCTTGTAATCACTGTCGGTTAGTTGGAATTAAAAAACAGTATCTGTGTCATTGATATATCAAATCACAAAATGCCTTTAAATTTTAAATTGAAATATATTTATTGAAATCAGCTGCTGATTGTGTATAAGTCATACCTGCATTCCTTTCCTTTTAAATTACATCATTAACTTTTTGAGCTACGAATTCATTTAATCTTTTAGTTAGATGACACTTCCGGTTTTAGACATTTATTATACTTCAATTCATGTGAGAACGTAAAGGATGCATGTCCAAGTGATTTTTGTCCTTTAAATTAATTACTACTGTGATTTAATTACAGATTTAAATATCAAAAATTATGTAAGTCGATGCATGAATGAGACGCGTCATAGTAAACGAATGGGTTAAGTTGTCTAAGCACTTGAAACAATACGAGATAAAAAGCACATTTTATGTTTACGGAAAAAAGCACTTATGGTGGTTTCACAGTGAAAGAGGACCAAGTCCATGTTTTGCCCACCTTGCACTAACACTGCAATGGTATTGTAGAAATGTTATATAGGGTGAACCAAAAGTCCTTGATACATTTCAAAATTTAATTTTAAAAAATGACGGGAGGCTGTCTTTTTCAAACAGCCGCTGATGTTAAAGACGTAGGACTACTTTACTCGCGTGACTCTTTTCCGATTTTCAAATTTTTTTTGTAACTTCTGATGTTACCCTTTATCTCTAAAAAAAGACATTAGTTATGTTTTCAACATATGTAGCTACCAGATATAGAGGATCTTCCATACAACGTTTTTTGTGGCGTTTTCGCGTGTGAATCAAATCCCTTCCTGAGACCCCAATGGGAGGAACGTAGACCTACGTTAAAAATATGAAAAAATTGTGATATCAGTGTGCGGTTTTCACTAAATTGCATTACGCGGCATAAAGTTATTTTGCCATTAAGAATGGTTCAATTGTCTGCACACAGATAGCTCTAGTGCTACAGAATTAACTTTGTAGGGTTAGCTTCCAATCCGTTATTGTATTAAATGTTGCGACTCCAACGGAAATAGCAAACTGCGTCGGTTAGTACTTTGAAACAAAGTCGATTTTTCAAGTTCAAAGAGAGTTTCATACTACGTTTCATAAAGCTGCTCCTTTTCGAAACAGCATTTTGTCATGGCACCGGAGATTGTTAGAGATTGGAAGCGCGTTAGATAGACAAAGAAGTTGTAGGCCACGCACGTCAGATGATGATGCCGAATGAATACGCCAAATTTTTATTCGCAGGCCTACATGGTCAACACGAAGTGCTTCACAGGATTTAGGATTTGCACGAACAACAGTACATCGATTTTGTTTTGTGGTACAGACATCATTTTTAATTAAATTTCTGATTTGTTAACAATTTGTTTATGGCAAAAAAATTTATGCCGCGTAATCAATCTCCGCGTAGTGAATAATCGCACATTGATATCACAATTTTTTGATATTTTTTATTAAATTTTGAAATGTGTCAATGATTTTTGTTCACTCTGTATTTTTAAGAGATTTCACAAAGTCAAGAGAGAGTTCTTGTCTAAGCTTCTCTAAATATCTCCGTCGGCAATATCTCCAGAGCCGGACGGAGTTGCCACAAGATAATTCCAAATCCGACACAACGTAGACTAGCAGAATGGTTGATAACATCGATGACAGAATCTCCTGATCTGGAACCGCTACAAGTGAGCATAACGGGTCTATTCTGGTACCCTCGGTTGGGTTGGAAGACGTCACTTTTTCCGCACGTTAACAACGGGAAAAGTGACGTCTCCCAACCCAACCAGGGGTACCAGAATAGACCCCTAAGTTGTCTCAATTACTGTATTAACACTATCTTATCTAAAATTAGAATCCAATTTTATAGCGAGAAATCTCTTTAATACTTAATATTGCAACAAAAATGATATTGAATAATATCTAACGTGATCATTTTGACAATTTGAATGAGGAAAACGAACATCTGATGATCAGTATTACAATGAAGCGATACATTCTTATTTTTTTGAATAAATGCCGAATCTTAAGAAATATCAATGTGATCGTTTTTTTCCTTCTTCGATCAAGTGACAAGATAGAGCTTAATGAATTCTCCAATGTCTCGTTTGAAGCGGAGACATTACCCGGCATGCCACCCTTCTACCAAAATGGCATTTAAGCAAGCACTTAAACATACAAAGAAAAGAGGCCATTACAAGATCGCTTTGGTACGCCATTCTATGAATCTATTCTTGTTTTATCTATCGTCTCGAAAGAGTGCAGCTTCATTCTTTCTTTTTCTTTTTGTTCTTCTTTTTCTTGGGCATCGCTCGACTAAATGAACATCAGTGTAAATAAATACTTGTTCTCAGGTCTACTGCAAAAAGTAAATCTCTCGTACTGCTTCGCAAACACTGTCACCTTTTCTTGGAAAGTCTTCTGGGTTTCTTTCTTTCTTCTTTTTCCCTCCTTTTACAACTTTTATTTTTTCGCTGCATTTGCATGTTGTTGGATTGAATAGATCTCTGGAGATTTTTCTGTTTCTTTACCAGTTTCAATTTTCACTGCGATCGTAAATTCTTCCCGAGCATTTTTCTGGAGAAATGTGTAGGAAGGAGCTTTAATTTCCTGATTTTCATTTTGATGCAGCTACTGTTTAATTTTTTTTTCTTGCGCATGTTGTGTTACGAACTAATGTGTACACGACAGCGTTAATTTAAGACTGAAATAAGAAGACATTCTTTTCAGACGCCTGAGAAAAGATTATATGCATTACTTGTGCGTTTGGTCCTTTGAGAATAATAATGCACTTGCTTTCACTTGCTTGTTAGTGAAAAAGTACGACACGAAGCATTTCCAGCTAACTCAGGCACATAGGAATGAAATGAAAAAAAATTTATTTGCAGCTATAGCAATTTAGTTGATCAAAATTATTCATATTGTTATAATTTGTTTTAAAACACCGAATTTAATTAAACAAATAATTGCGATATAGTATTCTGTAGGTTTTTTTTTTAAATTTTGGCACAATACTATTAAAAAAATACAAACACCTTGAGTTTTGTGAAGGAGGGGGATGTACAGATATTGGAAAAGGATAATTTTATTGAAAAAAATATTTCAGGAATAAAGTAATAATCAAAAATAGTGGATTATCAGAAGCTTCTTGTTGTTAAATATTTCTTACTTTTTATCTGCTATCGGAGTAAAATAACACGGGAGTAATATCCGGAAAGTATCTTTACACTTTTAAAGAAATTATTTTAAAAAATCAAATAAAAATAGGCATTTGCGGTTTTTTACATTGAATAACGAAATTATCCAAATCAACAGGTGTGTGCGTGTGCGTGCGTGTGTGTGTGTGCGTGCGTGTGTGTGTCTGTGTGCGCGTGTCGTTATTTCTACAACGTTTAGGAAAGTTCAATATGCGCACTGATAGTCGTACGCAACGCATAGAGTCATTAAGAGATTTCCAATGAGGTTGTATGGGACATTGGAGGATGGACACATTGTCATAAATGTGTCATGCCATTCATTAATTGACGGGCTTGAAGGTGGACTGCTATTGTATGCAATCTAAAATTGTAGCTGTATCTACTGACTTGTCATGGCATCAGACACTGAGACATGGGGCGGCGTTCTGTCTGTACCTAGTACGCTAGAGGTTCTTCGATAGACCACGCATAATTTGTGTCATTTTTTGTGCAGAGAAGCCATATTGGAACGAAAATGACTATAGCAGTGACCTGATACCATTCATGTATAGTGTATTTTTAATTTTTTAAAAGTGTAAAGATACATTTCGTATCTTTACACTTTCCCTGTACATTAAAGCTTTCAATTAAAAACTGTGCAAACAAAAAATAATTTTCTTCATAATTTTCATGATAACGTTATATTTTTCTAAGGTATCTATTTTACATATCTGAAGAATATTCTAGTATCTAAAGAAAAATATACAGAGTGACTTTTAATTACCCTACAACTTTTAACTGAAATAACTCTTGAGCCGTTGCAAATAGCATTACAAACATTTTTTTTATTGAAAAGAACGTTGAAAAGAATTTTAATGCAGAATGTTTTCAAAGTGGGAACCGTCAGAGGTGATACCATAGCGCAACCTAGTCATAAAGTTGTCAGTTACAAGTTCAAGAATTTTTTCTTTTAATGCTTGCAAATGAGTCAGTTATGGACCTTTTGAGGCTGTAAGGTCTGTCTGCTTCTTCTTGTACACCAAATCTTTAATATGACCCCAAAGAAAGAAATCACATGGATTCAGATCTGGTGAATAAGGTGGCCAATGCAATGCACCAGGATTGCACTAGACGGCTTAGGTCGTTTTCTGAATGTTGCAGACCACTTCCGTAACAATAGTGTGACATTTTCGCCACATAAATAGCAATTTTTAACAATAAATATACGATCTTCGATTGAATATGACACTTTGGGAGACATCTTCAGAATGGCATGGAACTGATACGAAAGAAATAAATTTTACGCTCTCTGCCACTGCATGCATTCGTGGCGCCATCTAGTGTGAATCTGAGAAGTTATTTCTGTTTAAAGTTGTAGGTTAATTGAAAGTCACCCTGTAAACTGATACAGGTTAAACTGCTTAACGTTTTGGTTGGTGGTATGTACAGGGTGTCCGAGAATTGTTGGACACATTTCAAAAATTAATAAAAAATAATAATGTTACAACAACGGTTATATTTTTAAATGAGAGGGAGTTTTAAAAATTTTTTTTCAGATAGGTAATGCTCCGTTCCTGTGGTCTAGGTGGTCGTACATTACTGGAAATCTACAATTTTTGAGAGATATTATAAAGAAAATATTAAAGCTGGAAGATTACATTTATAGGGAATTTTACGCTCTTTAATTTGTTAAATGAGTTGTCATTCGAAAAATGAAGGGTTTCCGAGATATTCAAGAGAAACTAAAAAAGGAAACGCGCATCGGCTTCTACTGATCGGTAGCCATTGAGTATGGAAATCTCTCGCCGTAGCAAATTTAGAACGTCGTAATGGTACGACACCAATATGAAGAAAACCTTTTAGGTAGATTCTTTATAGGAAGTCTACCTATTGCAATGGCTCTC